>OZ022415.1:21828004-22068517 GCA_963989365.1 Rhimphoctona megacephalus
ATGTGCCTTCCTCCTACCTTCCGGTCTTCAGTTTCCTCTGTTTTGCTGCTAGCTCTTTATTCATTCTATTCTCCCTCCACTCTTGCTCTCCGTTCTCTCCGTACTTCAGCTTTTCGAAGGCCCAACCTTACTGTTACATCATCTCGCGATAAAATACAATACTCTCTTTCACGTACCAGAGAAAACGAACAAAAAAACATGTTTCTCGAAAAAACAAATGTACAATTTTAATATTGAAATCCACAAAAAATCGTAATTATTTTAATAACAAAAAATATTTCCATTCGTCGATTGATTTCATCCAGAGTTAATGAAGGACAAGAAATTTTCAATGAAAATGGCAAACCTGTATACAGGCGGCGATTTTTTTCGTTTCCTTTTCTCCATCCTCGCATTTGCTATTCCGAAGTTTTGAAAACCATTTTTAATGAATAAAAAGCCAAACAAACCAAAAGAAAAGAGACGTAGACATATATACGGAGAGTCTCAAAAAGGTGAGGTGCAAGGCGAAAGGGAACTGTAAAATACCAATACTCAGGAGAACGGGGGTTGAAAAAGCTATGAGAGAAAGCATCTGAATGCGAACGCGTCGATGCGGTATTCACGAAACTACAAGGAGAGACGACTGGTCGCATAGTCGTGGCTTGGTGCAACACGTAAAACGATAGAGGGTTGAACTCATGGAGAAACGAGCGAGGCAGGCCTTTTCTACTACGGACTGTACGAAGCCATATACAATATGTATATATATGAATATACATTTAAATATAAATGTGTACGTATATCGTATCTGTATAGACACACACGCATACATATATATCCGACTAAACCAAGCAGTAAACGAGAGAGTGCCTTTTCACTTTCGTCTATACATACAATGTGGCCAACACCCATACATATACATAAAGCTTGCAACGTACACGTAGTTCCGGTCCAGGAAAAGTACCACCGTTCAATATACGGTATTTATATATATATATATATATATATATATGCATATATGTACAATAGAAAAAAGATCTGAACGTCATAAAGGCGTACTATACGTCATTTAACTTTTGAAGAGTTGTCACATACATGCCCTTTTCATTTTAAGCGTCTGCTGTATGCCTCTCGACCATTCCGTTACGATATGCTGGTTCTATTGGTGTCGGTACTCGGCGACCGGTGAAATAAAATGGTCGGAGAAGTGGATGTACGGTAGATCGAGCGTTCCTCACAGAGAGATGGTGAAAAGAGAGGAAGGGAAGATTTTGCCCTGTAGTGAGCGCAATTTTCCTCGCTCACGTAGCATGAGAAATGTATGAGAGGCAGCAAAGCGAGACAGCGAAAGAGAGAGAGAGAGCGAGAGGGAGGGAGAGGGGGGGATAAAGAGAGAGAATGAAAAAGGTGAAAGAGGAACAGTAAGGATCCCTTTGAATTCAACCACGATTCGAGTCTGTTCACTACTCTGGCCAGCAACTCTCTCGCAGTCTATGCTACTATGTGTTCCCATCTGGAGATTTGTACGAATATCTAAAGGCCGAGAGATTTGAATAGGCTCCACTGACTCTTGCCCTGGTCTTGGGAAGGCTTCAACATAAAATATATGGGCTATTTCACGTCGAATTGATATCACTCTCGTCCACTACTTTTATTTTTTATATTTATTTACTATTTTTCACCGTTTGGTGTATTGTATAATCACACCAAATACCTTTAATGCGAAGTCTAGTTTAAGGAGAATTCCAAATTCGCATTGAGTTCGAAATATACGTGCCATGGTCACGAGTTCTCTTCACCTTTGGATATATCTTTTTCAGCCCTGCTTTACTACCCTTTAGCATCAAAGCCCTTTCTCGTTTTTTCGTTGCTTTGGTGTAAATATAGACGAAAGAAAAAAGGCAAAACAAGCCGAGTTGTCTGTGGCATCGTCAAGGGAGGAAGGAAGAGAGAGAGAGAGAGAGAGAGCGGATAAAAAGATTTGTGGATGAGAAAATGTGAGTGAACCGAGAGATTCAGAAGGTGAAGAGGGAAACGAGGGGCAATCGTGAAGCTGAGAAAACGTATTAGGGGATAAAAAAAAAAAACAGGAATGATAGACGGGACTGTAGACTGTAGACGAGAAGTAGTCAAAGTCCCGGAAGTCGAAACGAAGTATCACAGGATATTAAGCGACTTGGCGTTTCGTTTATTACAATTCTATACACTTGTATTGATATATATTTGACACATCGACTGATACGATGGTATTTTTTTCTTCCTTCTTTCATGTAATCAACCCCCTTTTTCGAATACCAAAACGACTTATATTTTTTTCCCCACCAATCATATATAGCATCAAAGGAGCATTTATCCTTTTTTTGCTCAATATATACGTACACTACTGCCGAAAAGTTTCTGTACGAAAGTTCGAAAAAGTCTCGGCGCTGTTTTTAATGCCATTTCGCCGGTAATATACATAAACAAATTTAATAAGCAGCATTTTGAAGGGGAGGAATTCAACTTAATTCTGCTTTTTTTGAAAATTCTCCACGGTTCTTTAAAAAAAACAAACCCCAAACAAAAACTCCAATGCGCTCAAAACTGAAAAATACAACTTTTTTCCTTCTTGATATTTTATCACAACCCCATAGTTCTTAAAATACGCGAATAAATTCATCAAAGTTTGAACCTAAAATAGATAGAAAAAAATATTTGAAATAATTCTAATGCGTTTAAAATGAAGAAATAAAACTTTTTTCTTTTTTAACGTTTTATCGTGTAGGGAATTAATGAAATATTTTATTCAAATCGTAATATTAAGGTAGAGACCGAATACCTTTATTGTCGTATTATACATTTTGGCTACATGTTACGACGGATGCCAATCGACGACTAACTCTTAACTGTTCTTATTGCCCCCACCGATATTGCTCGAGCCACAGCAATCATAATGACAACAACCGTTATATTTCGTGTCTTACAATCATAAGCCCCATCGTTTTCAAGTTACGGCAATCACAATATACCTAAGGTTAGATTGAAAGTCAATAAAAAAAAAAAATTCGGAAAAAGAATCTGAAAAAATTCTAATAAACTCAACAATCACAGGCGCAACTTTTTATCTTCTTGAGATTTTCTTTTAAACCTAATAGTTCTCTTTAAACCTAATAGATCTTTTAAACCTAATGATCACCGGTTACTCTAATAGTTTTCGTGTTAGGCGGCAATTTCCAAATTTTGTCTTTTTTCGCCAAAAACGGGATAACTTTGCGAAAAAAAATCGCACTGAATTAAAAAAAAAAAGAAAAAACAAAACAAAACTGAAGCTTAAACTTCCCCCTTTAAATATCCGGTCAAGGAAATGGAAGAAATTTTTTTTTCTGAAAACGCAGTCCAACTGTAAGAGAAAAAAAAAGCAAAAAGCGGTCGTTTTCAAAATGACGTACTGGTCATAAAAAAAATCGTGGAAAATTTTTAAAAAAAGCAGAACGAAGCTAAATTCCTCTCCTTTAAAATGCCATTTATTAAATTTATTTATGTATACTACCGGCAAAATGGTATGAAAAACAACGCCGAGACTTTTTCGAACTTTTGTCCGGAAACTTTTCGGCGGTAGTGTATGTGTATAGTATTATCATTTCTTTGCTTGCCTTTATCGGGTTTATCCTTAAAAACGACACGAAACTTGGACTCTGAGATTGCACAAGAAACATGAGCATTCTTTTTTCTCCTTCACGATTGTCAATCTCTCCGAAACGATTTTTTCATGCAATATTCATATCGGTAAATTGGCCCGGAGAGTTGATCTCGTAAGCTTGTATATATTTTTCGAAAAAACTCGACCATTTCTTCACCATTTGTATGAAGATTTTTTTCGTTATCAAACGTTCTTCTCCGCGGGAAATATTACATATCAAAGATGCACCTATACATCAGAGATCCATAATAATACGATGTCATAGAAGAGGAAAAAAATGGCAAAGCTCATGAGAACAAGAGAGACAGAGAAATTTACTTACAACCATTAGAAGAAGGCTTTTGGTTGTAGCGGAGTGAAAGAGCATTTGGTTGATAGCGGTTGGTGTTTTTACGCTCGACTTCGAGTGTGAAGTTTTGAGCTTTCGAGCGAGGCGACCATAGCCTTCTCACATTGTTATTTTAATTTTCCATTGTTCTTGCTGAAATACCCGGCTATTCGAATATATACGCGAACCTGGCCCCATTTCTATGCTCGAGCTTTCTCTTTCGCTACATGCGAAACACCGGTTTTCACTCCTGTTCAGACTCCTCCAGCATTGAAGTGAATGGAGCACGGTCTAGAATGAAACACATCGCGGGAAATGATACTCATTTTTTCAAAGCACATCTCTCTCTCTCTCTCTCTCTCTCTCTCCCGTTGACATTTCCATTTTTGTACAGTGTTATTAGAATCGCGTAGATGTGCACTATAAAAACAAATGATCAAAATTATAGTCAATTGAAGGATTTTAAGGATCAATAGATTACGACTACGAACTATATTATTCCTATTCAAATAACCATTCGTCTCCAGCAATGTAACAGGAAAATTGTTAAATATTTCATTCTTTGTTCGTTGACCTTATTCCATGTCTACTTTAAATATTCGGATATATGAGGAAAAATCTAAATTCTTAGCAGAAAAGCAAACATATGTTCCCAGAAATAATTTGTTGACAACGTCTGAAAAAAAATGTACGCGTCAAAAGCAGTAGCTTAGTAAAAGTGCCAGCTGTAAATCGTTTCATAGGAGCAAGGTTGCTAACTTTTGTCATAAAAAATTCGTTATCCAGCCTCTTTCTTTATATATGAAACGTTCTCAACGTCGTTTACCTCTATGCTCGCCTACGACGACGATGTCAACGAGGCCATATCCTTATTTGCATAACCCAGCTTGGGTGCACTGTGATGGTACCGTTGCTTCTCGCATCACAACCCTTATTGCAGGCCTCTCTCTATTTGTATATATATATATATATATATAATGCCCGTCTCCCGAACCACATGCATATGGATGTCCGAATGCTCGCGCTCCCGTCATGCTTCCGTTCTAGAACGAACCTAGTATTTCGGCTAAGTCTCTTCCCGTCTAACCGCTAAACTACAGGGTACATGACTGAGCTGTATATGTTTCCCTCACTCTTCTTAATATACGTTTACTTCACCGACTCTGCAATTCGTGAAATATATTGTTCAGAAGATTTATAACCTCTGCGTTTTACGTGTGAATTGATTTGAATTTGCGCTCGATGAGATATTCGTCAAAGACTCTTTGGGTCATGAAATCTTTACAATCTAGAATTCGAAAGAATAACATTTAACGATTTTGATAAACGTTTTTTCATTTCTTCTATTTATTCGTTTATACTGATATTTTTAATCCGACCATTTATTTTTTTTTAATTGTCATTTTTGTTTAGACTCATCCAAGTACGAAATAACATTATTAAAGAAAAATTGTAAACTAAAAGAATGGAAAATTAATCAAGAAATTATTTTTTAGAAAAAATAGATGTCAAAATAATTAGCAACGTTTGAACGAAAATCTAGTTTTTTTTATTTATTTCATAGAGTGAGCAATTGTGATCGCTTTTGCTTAAAATTATTTTGCATAGTTTTTTAAAGCATGTCTTCTTTTAACGATGTGTTCAACTCCATGTCATGTTTACGTCAAGGAGGTCATTTTTACACGAACTCGCATATTCGTTACCTCATTAAATCGCACGATTCGAATTTGTGTATACATCCCGAAGTAGCATTTGATAAAAATATGAAAAGCAAAAACATAGTCAAGAGGATGCATGAAAACGGATGATAGAATTTTATCCAATGAAAGTAATTACGAATCTACCGTATACGACACTCGGTTCCTTCATGCTTGATAAAAAAGAGTGCGCGAATATTGTAAAAAAATGGAGGGACTTGAAACAAAATTAAAAGAAAGAACATAAATTAGCGAAATTGGTGTGGACGTCGGAGAGATTGTTACTAAATGGAAAGTGAGCGTCGCAACCACGCACTATACTGTAAAGAGTGTGAAAATGGCCAAACTGAATTCACGAACCCTCATTAAAAATAATTTACCTAGAAAGTAAAGCGGTCTTGTGAGATGGCAAGCAAGTGGAAAAAAAAGTAGAAAAATCAGCTAGAACGAACCTTAAAAAAAGTTTATTTTAATGTACAATTATAATGTATGCTTATTCAACTAAAATGAGTAGGCGAGATTAAAAAAAAGCTATTTTAAAGCCTTATTTTTCGTTTCGTTCTATTTTTTTATAGGCTCTTAACTTATAAGATTATATTTTTAAGACCCAGCTGGAAAAAAGGAGCTCGGCGTTGTACCCGGATGTGAAATAATCGTTTGCTGTTCTAGTACCTTCATAACTTGCGAATCGTTGCTCAGATCATAATTCGACCTACGCAAGAACTGCGCACAATTTTACGGAGAGTAACTTTAGCGTGGCTTTGGAGTTGCTACTTTTATTTTTTATTCATACTTTCAATGATTCATGTGAGCTTTACACGTAAATTCGAACTTTGGTAGGCGACAAAAATATAGATTATCTAATCTACTCACTTTTGATATATTAATATTATTTGAATGACCCCATAATTTGATATTTCATAAATTCTTGGTCATATAATGATCGTATTCTTAGGGGCCCACTTTATATTTTCTATGTACGATACCAATAGCGTCATACACGAAAAATATTAATTTAATTAACACATATTCCTTAGTGGCATTATTTCTGATATTATTACTTTTTCTGTGCTCGCCAATGAGTAAATATCTTTCGGACATGTACTTTTTTTCGAAGAGATATTCGAGGTCAACGTTTACGAGCTAGGGCTACCAACAGGCATCCACGTAAAACTCATAAAAATGATGCCATTATTTGGCTTCATTAATGCTTTATTAGGCGTGCGATAGTATTGGACGATGAACGATACGATATATAGCGAACGAGGACGGAAAAGGAAGAAAAAACGCGAGAGTAAAGGTGACGACCACCGGTAACAGCCCCCTCTCCGTTTTCCCTTGCTATCCAGCCGTTCTTCCATGTTCTTTTTAACCAACGGCTCACGAGGGTAGCCGATATTTCACGCGAATTATTGGCTTTCGAAAGCGCTGACTTTCCGATCTAATCTTCGTATATTTATTACCAGGCATATCCTCTCTTCTTGCTACGTCCCTCTGTCTCCCTTTTGTTTCTCATCTTCCATCAGTTTTACGGTTTCTCTATATTTTTTTCACTATATTCTAAATGTGAGGGACGATGGAAAATTTTACTCTTTTCAGTATGTTATGGCCGAGCCTATTTATTATAAATTATTTTTAGATAGTTTAAGGTATTATTGTTAATACTACATTAGTACAAATTTCCGAATGTTCAACACGAATCGCTTCCTCTTCCGAAACCGAATTCTTATCGATCTACAATTTTAACCTCACTTGACGATTGCGAAACTCATTTCCCACAAAACTTATGCAAATTTCGAGTTCAACACCCTTTAGGAATTTGCAACGAATAGCAAACGATATGAACAATATATTGCAAAAACCCGGAACGATCTTCACTCATTTACAAGGAACACTACTTTGGTGTCCGCCTCCGATTTTCTTGAAACTCCTGTATGTGAAAGAGCATTCGAAACTAAAAGATACGTATTTTTTTTTATCGGCGGAAAAACGGTTTTAAGAGGTGAAACCATCCTTCAAAATAAGACATGCCAAGGGGTGGTTTTGCAGTTTCACCAACAAGCACTCAACTGATTTCGATAAAACAAAAACCAAAATGTTTCTTATCCAAAGCGATGAAAAGTCTACCACGCGAACGAAAAAAAAAAAAGTTAGGGAATGAACCACCCCTGCATTTATCTGTTTCTCACCCTACATTAATAAGGGGTGAATATAGTGGAATGGAAGGGGTTCTATTTCCATAAAAACATCAAAATAAAGTTCACATATTTTCGTATTTTTGAAAAATAGCAGCCTTAAGGGGGTGAACTACCCCTTATTTGAATTTTCCTATTGCCGTTGCCTTTTCCCTGTTTTATATGTTTTTGCGGATTCAAAATATTACAACAGCTCCGAATCAACGTTTTCTCATGTTGCGAACTTAATACAACACCCTGACAGGGTGAACCACCCCCTCTCGATGTTCCTCTTTATTCGCGATTTAAAAATTTCTCCATCTATTTTGTTCAATCTTCTTCCCCTTCATCGACGTTACGAATTTAATGGTTTTAAGCACGTATGCATATTTGCGTTAACCTCAATCGGGACGGGGGGAGGGGGAGAGGGAAGAGCTACTTCTTATTCACTACGATTCCAATTGTTATGTCTGAATAAGTTCCACAAATAGCGATTTGTCTCGCCTATGTATAAGCATATTTTTAATACGAGCTTAAGCACATATTAATAATTGATCAAGAAAAATTGTATACATTGCTTGACCCATGCTTTTCAATTAGTGATTTAACATCTTGAACAAATTTTTTTCCTTTTTTCTGTAGAAACGTTGTTCCTCCATAGTTTTTCTCGTTACAAATTTATTTATTTTTCTAGAAACAATGCGATGCAATTTCTTAAATTGCCATAGCCATTTATTAGAGGCTCTAAATCGTATATCTTCATCACCTATTTCTTTCTATACCTGTAGAGCCCACTTTTGAAGGTCAATATCATTTTTATATTCCGCAATGTATATTCAGAAATTCGAGCTAGTTTTTCTTTAAAAGTACCACCTGTGTTCTGTTGATGTGCCCAGCGTCGTAACTGGCGTGTGAATTTGACAGATTTGTATTTTTGCTTGACGGTTTCGATACTGTAATTCTTTTTTTTACCAGATCTCCAGTATTCCACAGCTTCTTTTTTTTTTGTAATCATAGCTCAGCTCATCGTCACTCGAACAAGCGTCGGAATCGACATCTTCATCATCTTTTTGCCATATGGTATCTTCAACAGTATTTGCTTCGTACTTTTTAAACGGTTCTTGAAAATCTAAAGTCTCTTTCTATATCATCTCAACTCCATTGTAATCTTGCATAGAATCAATTAAAATTTTTTCAAAATTTTCCTTCATCTCGAGTTTATGCAATATTCATAGCCTCAAATGTAGTCAGTAACAGTTTAATAACGTTGATTGGATTAACTTTCATGCTAGTAAAAGTGTTACGGACAACACAGCGAGAGCACAGAAAAGGAAACACAATTCGAAGCTCGCTTAAATATGTACTAGTACAATGCGAATGGTAACCGTCTTTTAAAGCAAGTATCAGAACAGAAAAATATTCATTTATCTTGCAAAACCTGATAACGGTTTTATCTAATATATGCACACTTGAGCGCTTTGAAAGGCGATGACTAATATTTGTCATGACTAATACCCCGGGTATTAGAATGCCAAAAACATCAGATGACCATGACTACTTAATAACATTCTAATCTAGTGCAAATACCATGATTACATATTTACGCCTCTATTTTTTTTTTTATATCGCGGGTATTAGAATGCCAAAAATATCGGATGATCATGACTACTTGATAGCATTCTTATCTAGTACAAACACCGTGATCACATCTCTACGCCTCTATTTGTTCTTATGATTAATAAAAGTGTCTTGTAGGGACACTAATTGTAGATCAGCACAATACCTAGTAGTTTAGGCATAGATTACAATTTTCTCATCTTCAACACTCACTTACACTGTCTTCTACACTATACTGTAGTACACTGTTTTCGAGGAGACCCACAACGCTCTGCGTTAGCACAACTGAAATTACGACAGAACATCGACCTATAAGTTTAAACTGTGTCACCTTTTATTAGTATATGTACAAATTATGATCATTGTGAACGAGAGGAAGTAAACGGCAATCTTGTTCGATTGTAACATTTAAATCTCTAATTTCTATACAAGAATATATTAAGAGTCGCGGTAGCGACTCGTGACAAGTACATTTACGAAGCGAGTCGCACAAGACACTTTTACCAGAAGGACCGTGATTCTACTTGTTCTCGAAAATTATTTCTTTAATATAAACTAAATTACAGCATTTTGGAGGTTCATTTAAGTTCACATATTTTTGATTTTTTTTTCTCTTTCGATCGCCACTAATTAGAACCTCGTAGCTTAAATAGTATTAAAAATATTAATGTTTTTTTTTCGTTGTGCCGAAAAATTGAGCATTTTTTCGCACACATTTTGATGCGCAACTGTCTTTTTCGCAGTCGCTGTCTAGTGACACTAGTGATATTGGTAAAACTCTGGTAATATTCAAACGATCGCTGGATATGACAGCTAACCGACAACCGTAATATATTTTTGAACAGTCATGAGGTTATAAAGATCGCGGTTAGTTTCGATCGATTTTTGGTTACAGTGACTTTTATTATAATAAGAAAGTGATAGTGCGAAAATAATAAAGTGCAATTCATTTCAATCATCTTCCGAACAATGCTTGAACAAATATGAATTTTTTATTATTTTTTAGCCTGTAATTTTTATTTTCCACATCTCACTCTACAACGGAGTCGAAAACGATACCTTTTCTCTTTTACCATAAAATGTTCCTCGAATGCAATAATAAGGTTTATTTAAAAACAATTTTCCGTTTTTATTTTTTATAACTAAGAGAATGGTGTATGATAAACTCGTATTCGATGATTATTTAATATCTTTGTCGTGAGGTTATAAAGATCGGGGTCAGTTTCAATTTTTGGTTAAAGTGACTTTTATATATATAGATAGAAGAGTGATAATGCAAAAATAAAGTGTAATTCAATAAATAAACTTTTGCGTAGTGCCTAAATAAATAATTTTTTTTATTAACCCTAGCCCCAACAATCTATTTTTCTGAACGTAAACTCTAGAATGGAGTCGAAAACGGTGCCTCTTTCCTCTTCTCTTTTACCATAAAATGTCCCTTGCATGCAATAATAACGTTTATTTGGAAACTACTCTCTTTGTTTTTATATAACTGAGAGAATGATATATGATACCACCCTAGGTTTGAATTATATATGGTTTTGAATCACCCCAGAGTGGTAGAGACCTTAAATATATGAAAATACTATTTGCACTTGCAACCCAAATCGGAATCAAGTGATGCGAAATAATTTTGAGCGAAAATATATTTGATTCCAGAAAAAAAAATTCATAAGTACTTCACCAATTTGTTTTACCTATTGCTCATAAGATATAATTCGTGATCAATAAACGTTATAAAAGAAAAACTCGCGTAGTAGTTCGGCCAAAATTCTTATTTCCAATCAAACGTTTGCTCTCGAAATTTCGTGCGCATACTTTTTTGTTTCAAAATCTCGTTTCGTTATGAGTACTTTTATTTAAAAACTTTCAATGCATTCTGATGCTATTGGAGTATTTGTTCGGTATCGTTTTTTATGAAATATTTTCCTATCCGTTGATCCGTTGGCACGCATGTTTCGGTGTAATATCTTTAAAAATTTTTTTTTAACAAAATTTAAAAAATTCAAGTTTTTACTTGTTCGTCGTTCGTTTATGCGTCGTATCTTCTCAGAACTACTGTACGTATTAAATAATCTAATAATTTTATAAGTATTGACGGTTAATTACGAAGATTGAATTCATTTGAACACTTCTTAGATCAATATTTCACATTGCATTTTTAGTCCGAATATAGTCGCGATACACCAGCTCGAAATTCGATCATGTATCCATTTTTAGTTAGCCGAAATCAGAAAAAAATCGTTGGAGCAGCCTTTAAAATTTTTATTAAGGGTCGAATTCTTGACAGAATCACTTTTTGATAAAATATTATTATATTTTGCTGCAGCACCGAAAAAAAATGTTGATTTTTTTGTATCACCCAAGTACGTACACAATACAGACATATTTAATTGATAAGGTATGAATTCCATACAAAAAGTCAACAAATCCCCGCAAAAAACAGCATAAATGCTGTAAAAAAAGTTGAGACAAGTACATTTACTCCCCCCAAATAGTTTGTCCGGTAACAAATCTTAGTTTCGACACAAAACCTTCACTAAAAATTATAAAAGAGATTTTCTCCCAAGAAAACCAACCTTGCAAAAATTCTCTGATTCATAGCAAATCTCTCAAAAAATGGTAGGAGAACCCCACAAAAATTATCTCAATAAATTCGAAACTCACAAAAAGTTATAAGAGTCTCTCAAAAATTTATAAATCAAATCATAATTTCACAAATGATGCCAATTCAAACCTGCCCAAAAATTAAGTCTAAACTGCACAAAAAGTTATTAAATAAATAAAAATGATAAAAGCATTAATAGTCAAATACATTAAAACCTATTAAAATTCAATAAAAACACTTTCAACGAATTGAAAATACAGTTGTTCTACCCAACAAGAATAAGAATAAAAAATAATTATGAGAAAAAATTTTAATACAAAAAAGATTTCAAACGCAAAAAATTAGATTGAAAAAAAAATTTCGGCCGAAGTACTTGGCGAGGTTTTTCGCTTAATTTATATAATATATCACTTATGGTTACAAACTCGCCAAGTACTTCGGCCGAAATTTTTTTTTCAATCTAATTTTTTGCGTTTGAAATCTTTTTTGTATTAAAATTTTTTCTCATAATTATTTTTTATTCTTATTCTTGTTGGGTAGAACAACTGTATTTTCAATTCGTTGAAAGTGTTTTTATTGAATTTTAATAGGTTTTAATGTATTTGACTATTAATGCTTTTATCATTTTTATTTATTTAATAACTTTTTGTGCAGTTTAGACTTAATTTTTGGGCAGGTTTGAATTGGCATCATTTGTGAAATTATGATTTGATTTATAAATTTTTGAGAGACTCTTATAACTTTTTGTGAGTTTCTAATTTATTGAGAAAATTTTTGTGGGGTTCTCCTACCATTTTTTGAGAGATTTGCTATGAATCAGAGAATTTTTGCAAGGTTGGTTTTCTTGGGAGAAAATCTCTTTTATAATTTTTAGTGAAGGTTTTGTGTCGAAACTAAGATTTGTTACCGGACAAACTATTTGGGGGGAGTAAATGTACTTGTCTCAACTTTTTTTACAGCATTTATGCTGTTTTTTGCTCTGTTATTTCTCCATTCAACTTGTTGTTAATATAACATTACCTAGATTCAGTTTCCCTATTTTCCATATATTATTGACCGAGATAGGTACGCCTAGCGCTTTGATAGCTATTCCAAACATTTATATTTATTTATTTATTAGTTTATTCGTGTAATGGTATTGATATGTCGAAGCGAGGGAGTGATAGACGGAGAGAGAGAGAGAGAGAGAGAGAGAGAGAGAGAGAGAGAGAGAGACCGCGAGAGGGAGACGCTAGATGAGGGAGAGTAATCAATATCGACCCAATCAACCGCTGATCCCGAATTATGAGGAGAAGAGAGGGGTATAATCGAGATCCTCGAGAGCGTTACTTGTCGTCTGGCCAGCGACTTGACACAACCTGTATTAATCTGCAAAATAAAATTCCATCACGGAGGTCTTCGAGGTACAGCATAGGATCGACCACTCTGGAATGATTCGTCAACGTGCTGAATTTCTCCTACATCTCGTGTAACTGTCCATCGACCATTCCGACCGTTTACATCATCGAATTTTATTCATATAACAAATAACCGAACTCTCCGAAATAACCGAACGATCCACGGAGAAGAATAATTCTCCGTGGATCTGACTTTTGTTATCAAATAATTACACGAATACCAAGATAATTATAACGAATTGTGCGCTGCTAGCAAAAATAAATATTCGTTTTGCATCTCTCGCTATCATTCCATACGAGCCTGAACTCAGAATATGTGATTCCCGTGACGGAGTGAACAGTGGTTGTATGTTGTTATTCGATTTTTTTTTGTTTTTTCTTTTTTCGCCGATGAGATATCGACATGCATTCACGGCGTTGGAGGCCTCGTGTAACAATTAAAGTCACGGGTGAGTTTGGGGTTGACCGCGACAAAGCGTGCTGCTGTGGTGTTCCAGAGGCAAAGTATCGAGCCGTGTATTTCACGGTAGTCCGATCCTCTCTCTTGCTATAGATCGGATCCTCCCTGGCTCTATCTCGTTTTCTCGTTGCCTCGTGTACCCTCCTCTCACAAGTTCTCTCGCTCGATGCCTCGTCTCTCGCTCTATATCACTCCCGTTCCAATCCTTGCTCCCCCTCCCCCCCCCCCCCCGCAAGCCCTGCCTTCCTCCATCACACTTTCCCTCTGGACCTCGTTCGTTCTCGCCAAGCTATTCCAGTATGACCGAGGCTGCATCAAGTGCAGTGTAGCCGATACGTGGTCAGAGAGAAAGATAGACAGAGAGACAGAAAAACAGTGACCGGGGATGCTGGAGAAGAAGAGAGAGGCATATACCAATAGGCGTACATCGTCAATTTCCCCTTCGGCTCATCCTCTTCGCGATGTATATATCTACGGTATTACCTGGAGGTGGAACCAATACCGAGTCACGGATGGAACCAGGCGAGAACACATTTGCGGATTTCACTTCAGTATATCTTTATTTATGTATACCTATATAGCGTGAGTAAAGGTACGCCTGGACGCGCGAGAGCATAGAACACACGAAAACACTCGAACACTCCGGGACCAGAAACGGTTTGCGGTTCAGGCAGCGGTGCTCAACAAACCGATAGCCTTCTGGACCGTACTGAACACTGTATACATGTCGAATCTATACATGTATATTTTGTAACCGGTATGGAGATGGTCAAACCCCCTCCCGTCGTTGTCGTCGTAGTCGTCGTCGTCTAGAGCGACCTTTCCAAACCACAATGCGTTCCCGTTCCATCTAAAATCGTCGTGGTTCCCGCAAACCTTCCTACTTTTCACCCTCTCCCCACATCGGCCCATTCCGGATCAGCTATAAGTAAAACATACACATACCTATATTACTCATATATACATATACGTACGTATGTTTTTGAGTATGTGGGTGTGTGTGCGCATAAAACACAACCAATGATACTGCGCTGCGTTATCCGATCTGCGTTTTCTAGATTTTTTGTCCTACCTTCTCTCTTTTCCTATACATTATCTCACAAGCTCGTAAGTCTGCTGGAATCGCCTCTCTTAGTTCACTCGAGAGTCGGTGGTTGTGGTGCCACAGTCTCCATGAAATTTCTTGGCGAACGACGTACCGTACGTCACTCTCCTTCAAGAAGAGGAAGAAAACGGCATGAACGAGAAAACGCTTGAGGAAAAAGACAAAAAACGAGTTAGAGACGTACGGAAAGGGAGGTAGAGAGAAAAGAGAGGAAGTCACTTTTGGCAATGGTCGAAAAAGTTAAAGCCGAGTTAAAGTTACAACTCGAACATCGCCATCTCTTCACTCTCGGATCTCTCAGCACTCCCCATCGTTAATATATACGTATATGTGACTTTTTTGCGCTTTCTTCATGTCACGTGACGCGGAATAACCTACACGTGTCCATTTATACAAACCATCTCTGTCCTGCACTCACATATACTTATACATTACATATCCACTTTATATGTGCACATACACGAAATTATAGTGCTCTCATAACGATTTCTTTCCGGTTGCTAATGTCGTGATTTTTCGGAGACCCCCAACTTCCAGTCCCCGTGGAATACCCGGATCTCCAGTGTTTTAGATACTAATCCGGTTGCTCCTTTGTATCAACTGCAATACTTCCGCCACCAGAATAAATAGTAACGACAGTAAGTACAAGGGATTTTTATAGAGAAAGAGAGAGAGAGAGAGAGAGAGAGAGAGAGGGAGGGAGAGAGCGAGAGAGCAAACCAGAGAGAAAGAGAGAAAAAGGGGGTGGATCTAATATTCTCTCATTGTAAACGGATGGTCCAGGAGGGTTAAGCCTAGAATAGTCATTTTTCCTCGTAGGCCTGGATTAAAAATCTATTATTTAAGGCGAGGGTCGTCACGAAGGGATGAACCCTGTAAATTGTCTGCCTTTGGTAGCTCCTTTGTTCCCCATACCTACCAGCACTTTCCCCACCTTCTTCTTTCTTCGTCTCCTCCTCTTCATGCTTCTTCAGCTATTCCGGAGAGCGAACGAAAGAGAATAACTCGCGTCTTCTCTCTATCGTTTCTCGTCCTACTTCATGAAAACTTCTCTCCCTTTACCCTAGCGCAAAAGTTTCACCCGTGTTGGTTCCGCCGCAAAATGTACACCTCGCTGGTGTGACTACAACATTGTGTATATCCCATGTTTATATGAGGACTGTAGACATACCAGACTAAGTAAAATCGAGTCTGACACGTACTACTTGAACAAGTTACTACAACTCATATTATCGTGAATATACGACGTGGAGCTTTCAAAGTCCATCGTTCTTTGACCGAAGGTTCGGACTAAACTGTCACATACATATATACCCTGATATATATATATAAAACATGATGTATTGACTCGACCGGACAAGGTCGCTGCCACGTGATACCGGTTGAAGTAACTCAACACCATAACCAATCGATTTTGATGAAAATTAATCAATATCGATTTAGTTATTCGGAATTTTCTAAAAACCTCTCCAAATAAAAATATAATTAGAGCTGTCCCCTCCAATTAAATTGATACACCATGTTCTTGTTCACTTATTTATTTATCCACGTATAATACACCATCTCATGATGGCAAAACAGAAAAAAAATAGAAAAGAAAGGTTATTGCTTTCTTAAAACGCTCCAGTGTGACAAAATCCTGCATAGATATATACGCTCGTGCGAAAGCTCTGGGGCAACAGAATCCGCCGTAGTTTCGTATCCTCGAGTTATCGACTGCTCGTGAATCGAGAGCTTCGCAACGACGTCGAGACAGAAACTTGACGATGTAGACATACCAACCACCAACAATAACCCCTCGTATACCCCTCGAACTCTCAGCTTTACTCAGTGTTACGTATAACAATCCATGTAGTATATAATGTACCCTTGCTTTCTCACTCTATAATAATCTCTTGCAGCACGTGTATACGTCCACGTATGTCTACTAGAAACGTCTACTGCAACGGCACACACTACTTCTGCTGCCTTTGAATCACGATACAACCTATACCACCACCAGGATCAATTTTCTGTAGTATAATTCTCCGTTAAGTATAACTACGGCCAAAGTTTGCTTGTCGCGACGCGAAAGTGCGGTCACCTCCATTCCCCCTCTCTTTCATCATTTTTCAAACATTGAGTTGACCTACAGTGACGTAGCACAGCAACGGAAGACATGTTTCAATGATCCACTGGTCTTTTATCATTTGCTAATTTACTGATCTAATATTACCGTTGTAAATGAAATTAATTTAAAAAATTGTAATTACATCACCAATATTGTACCTTTGGAAACCATTTTTGTTTATGTTTATTTCGTACTTTTGTTTTAATCGATCATGAGTCTATTAATTTCTTATTTAATTAATTAGTTAATAATATTAATTAATTAGATAAGAAAGTAATAGACTCAAGTCTAGAGTTGTAATAAAAGATAATGGAACGTACGAAATATAGTTAAAAGGGTATTATGCGAATGTTTAAAGTATACTTTTTATGCTTTATCTGAATAATTGTAATTTAAAGGAATTTATAAAAAAAAACCGTGAATTAATTGAAAACAAAGTAGCTGTTTTATGAGAAGATAGCTCTGTGAATTAACAATTAGCCTATAACATTTAATAAGTTACTCTTCCACATATTAACTGTTGCCCTTTAATTAAGAACTCGCTTGCTTCCATTGTATTAAAATTTTCACCTCACGGCTTTTTCCAATAATCGAGAAAATGGCGTACGCGCTGAGCATCACTTTACTCAAACAAAGCGGTGACCGGAAAACTGCGGGCAGAAGGGAAATTTAGATTATCATCGCCTCGAACTTTCAACTCCTTTGGACTCTAGAAGTATTTAAAATTGTTCTTGAGACTTCTACGAAATATTGTTTTCAACTACGTTTTACTAAAACAGAAAAAAATTACTTCAAATCGTAAACTGAACCCTAAAACCCCACAACGGGATAATTAGTTACCGCACGAAAATGTCAAATTTCCTTCCCGAATCAATTTTTTAAACCATTCCTTCCGTTTTATAGAGTTTTCATCATTAAATATTTACAAAATGTGACTTTATCAAACACCATTCTCTTCGTTATAAAAAAACAAAGAGAATAGTATACAATTAAACTTTATTATCGCATACGAGGAACATTTTATGCTAGAGAGAAGGTTGGGGAAATTATTTACCCTAGTATGGGGTTTACATTGGAAAAAATAGATTGCGGGGTTCTAGGGTTAAACGTAATAAAGCAATCGTATTCGTTTAATAAAGACAGGTCTGGTTTTTTCTATATTCCAGACATAAAACTCAATGTGATGTTTGAAAATGGAATTTTGTAAAAAAAAAAAATCGCCTCGAATTTATTTTTCTATCGAGCAATTTTTCTATCAAACAAAAATTGCAACATAGGAAATGTAACTTTTTTTCTTCTCATACCTGCTACAATTTTGATACTGGACTAAAGTGAGGTAACCGATCATCTTTACGATATAGACGCTTGATCAGTAAATTATAGTATACGCGCAATGGAGTATAGGAAGCCACGATAGGGTGGCATGTAAATCAACCCTCGGCAGCTACGAAGCAATGAGTTTTCTGCTTCAGGCGCATTCTCCATCTTGCTTGGCCTGTTTCCTTTCCTGCTTCACCATTCTCCTTGTGCTCTTCAACTCGCTCGCACTCTCTTCAGCATCCTCTTGCGATTTTCTCTTTACGTTCGCCACTTTTATCCCTCTTCCAACTCTTCTCTACCCCTCCACTTTAACCCCTTTTCCTCTCACGAACCTCTCTCATTCGTCTATCAGCTTGCATCTTGTGCTTCTCCAACTATTTCAACGATGTCGAAACAACCTGACGAAATTCTCTTGCCAGAACACCTACGTTGATCTGCTCATACTTCGTGTTCACATCAGCGTGTTCGCTTCTGTCCCGGAAAGCTTTACTTGCATATATAACTTGTATGTGCAATATATACGTACTTTACCATGAGCCTACAACACTATTCTTTAGGACTATCCACTTCGAAAACTATATAGATAGACGAGAATATAGCGAGCGTTTACATCCCCATTCACCGCAGCACCCTCTAGAATGTTAGCTCGATGATGGAAGAGAAATACCTTCGCATCTTCTCTTCGTTCGTCCCTTCTCTTGATAGTTACCACTCAACGGACCTTTTTCTTGCACTTCTATCTTTAGCCTCTCTCCTGGCATTTTATCCATTTACAAAAGGTCTTCTTTCGTCATTCGAAAACGAATCCCTCTTTCATCTCTTTCTCATTCATTTCGTTTCTCCTTCCTTCCATGCGACAAATTGAAATCGTCAGTGACGGGGAAAACTGCACGAAAATCCCAACGCCCGCAATTCTTTTCACAGAGTCGAGTTTCACAAGGGATGTTTTCTCTTGAGGGTGTGAAGAAAAGGGGTTTGATGGTGAGCAATGGCGGAGGAAAGCAGGACAAGGTAGTGGAAAAATCGGTATTACGGAGGTAGAATAACCAAGACTGGACGGAGAGAACTCAGTCGCGATATGACTGAAGAAAAATAAGAAAAAAACAGGAGGAGGGAATGAGAGAGGAAGAGTTAGTGATCGTGCCGACGCGGGGAATAGAAGAAACGGTCGAGTGAGTTAGGATCGACGAACAAAGAGGGATAAATTCCTGAAAGCGAGATAAAGATAGAGAGGTAAAGCAAGAGATAAAACGCGAGGACGTGCAAGCTTACAGCGACTGTAGGGGGTTCGAAGGAAGGGTGTTTTCAAGTGTGTACGAAGGGTTGCTTGTGAAAGTAAGAGAGGGAGGGAATTGGACGCAACGTTCCGAGTCTAGCCGTAACCAGCGGTGTTGCCTTACTGGACGATATTTCACGCCGTAATTATCTTAGCGTGCAACGCGATAGGGTGTGTCACGCGGGGAGAGCTACGGTGCTGTGCACCAGGTATACATGGAAAAGAGAAGAGGAGTCGGTGCATCGGTAGTAATGCCCGCTGATAATGTACCAATAGGGTCCTAATGTGTTGTCGCATCGGTTGACTAATAGACAGCAGAAACCGTCGACCGAATGTACTCTACCGAGGTCCATTCGCGATCCTCGAGGGCGAAAACCCCATATATCCTGAATACCCCCAAGATATGGAGGCCCTAAGAAAATGTACCTCTCACACTATACAGGCTAAAAGGATTTACGTCCGAATTCTACGGATTCCTGATCTCCGAATATACCTCCTCAAAATAATCCTACATGCCAGTGATAAATATATCGTCAGAGAAAAGTCATTAAACATCCCTGAAAGAAGGTTCAAATAAATCTACACCTTGTGCATGATTAATCTTCAATAAAAAGCTATGCAATTCATTCGATTGTAGAGTAGTTCTAGAGTCATCATAAACGCATGAAGAAAATGTTGAAGGAATAAAAAATGAAAATGAGCCACATTAGGAATTCAAAAACCACACGCGCAAAAAAAAATCAGTCTCGGCCGGATGTCTCGCCGGGAGTTTTTCAATTCTTCCCGAGAGTCTCGCCGAGACTATTTCCAAGCCTTTTCTAAAGTCTTTTTCGACAATCTCGCCGAGACTCTTTGCGAGATTTCCCGAAACTTTTTTTTTCTCTTTACATTGATTGATGGTGATAATGAATGACATTGAGATGTGAAAAAAAAATTTTAATCACTTCAAGTCCTTAGGCAATACAAAGTGCATTGGTTGCAACGTCTTTGGTCTTTGGGAGCAGACCATAACCTGTGATTTGATAATATTAAATCGAAATCCTGACGAGACTATATAGAAATCGGGCGGACATCCGTGGACGCGAAAGAAGGCCACCTGTCGAGTAAAATTGGAAGCTCTGCAAACTTTTGTTTCTCCGGCCGGTAGGCGGCATCGATCTGTTGTCGTTCGCGTCCGCGTATAGCCTATCCGATTCTTATATAGTCCAGTTAGGAGTTTTATCTCGATATAAAAAATCGCGTCACCTATCGCGTTGTTTGATTTTATTCCGATCAATACCAACATTTTGTCTTGTCTGAAAGAATCGGATGTTTTTTTCGATTTCTTAATCTTTAAACTGTGTATAAACTATGCAATATATTCCGGCGATTCCCAAAAAATCGCGCCATGCATCTCGGATAGATTTTTCTATCCAAGATTCATGGCTAGATAGAAAGTATAGGAAAGGAGCTCGGCGAGACTATCAAAAAGAATTTAGGAGAGTCTCGGAAAGAGTCCTGGCGAGACTGTCGAAAAAGAATTTGAATAAGTCTTGAAAAAAGTTTCGGCGAGACTCGTTAATAATTCATGTCTTGGAAAGAGTCTCGGCGAGACTCTCAAAACCAATTTAAAAGAGTCCCGGAAAGCAGACCATACGGGACTCTCGGCGAGCGTCTTTTTTTTGCGCGGGATCTTCGAAACAGTCTCGGCGAGACTCTCAAAAAAAAGTTTCAAAAAATCTTAGAAATAGTCTCGGCAAGACTCCCAAAAAAAGTTTTAAAAATAATTGGAAACAGTCTAGGCGAGACTCTCGGGAAGAATTTAAAAAAGTACCGTAAACCGTTCTCAGTGAGACTCTTGTGAGACGGCTCACCGAGACTTCCGGCGAGACGTCCCGCCAAGACTGATTTTTTTTTGCGCGGGTAATTAAGTAAAGAAAGATTACATAAAAATAATTCTTCGCTTTGGAGACATCCGAAATCGTTAATCACGAAAAGGATGATCGAATTAATCCACATCACATTATTCGAAAGGACAGCTTAGGGTTAATAATTAGACTGGTAACGTTAAGGACTTGGAGATTTGGTCAAAATGTTTTATGCATATGAAATGTCTACCGATCTAATTATGCACGATCGGTAGCAAAGTACATACGAATTGTTTACCACATTTTATTGGCACACCGGGGGTCCGTAGTACGGCCGATAAAACCTCCAAAAACATAGATATATATCATTTTTGGACGAATTCACACAGCTCGTTATACATATCCCCGGTGGTAAATTCGTTGGAATCATTGTAATGAGCAGCGAGCGGCATTGGCATCGAGTTTATTGAAATCGGGCGTAAATACAGATATATGTATACACACAAGTGTGTTTATATAGACATCGGATACGAGCGAATGGGGGGAGAGAGAGCAAGAGAATGGGAAAGCTTGATGCGCATACTGATAGAGTGTAGATATTGATGATTATCCTCCATTCTGGCGTAACTCATTTCGATGCGGTAATTTCGTCGGTATAATCATCGATACTATAACCACTCTGCTAGACCGAGCAATATTCCGAATATAAACGTATCCGCGCAGTCCGGGCTCGTCCACGTTTCAAAGTTGACCAAATAATAATGGCTACAAACGCTCTCTTCTCCAATTTTCCATAGTTTGCATCCGTAAACACAGACACGATAACCCGATTTATTTCGATCGCATGTAAACCCCGGAGAGTTTGGGATAATAATGTCAAAAACATTGTACGATTTAATTAAAAATTGTACCAACCATAACACGTGCATTTTTTTTCAATTCAATTGTCCGCAAAAAAAATACTAAAACAAAAAAAAAAGAAATACCGAGCCTCGTAACTAAATCCACGACCCAAACTCTCCATCCTTTCGACTCGAATTTCTCGTTTATTTATACATATGTACACACATCCGAAATTAATTTGGTGCAAACGACCATGCGTAACGCGTCTGCGTACGCAGCACTCGGGCATGTATGAACGGTAAAAATTCTCGATTTCGGTATACATGGAGGGTTGCCAGTAGAAAAAGATGGAAGCAGTTGAACATCCGGCAAAATAGAGAGAAAGAGAGGGGTATAAATAAAAGAGCGACAGTGGCGAGAAAGGGGATGGTTAAATAGTGGAGCGCGAATCGAAATGTATGTGTGTGTGTGTGTGTGTGTGTATGTGTGTGTGTGTATATACACATACATATATCTATATTTACAAAAGAAACGGGAACGTGAAAGCTAGGGAAAACGAAAACGAACGAGCGCAAGTGAGAGAAAGATGGAGAATTAGTGCCGAAAAGCGAATGGTCGAGGGAAATTCGGCGAGGATCCAGTAATCGGGTGGTCGACCGTTTGGAACAGCAGCAGTGGCAACCGAGCTCATGCCAACGGTGATGAAGTTTTAAACTATAATATATCGTTGGTCAAGCTGCACGTTTCGCGTTCCTGTCGAGAGTTCTCCCTCGCTGAGCGTTACGGGGGTATATTTGGCTGGGGGGTTTGCCAATGTGTACGTCACCAACTCCCAAACATACATATGCGCGTACAGATGTGTATATGTATATATATATATATATATATATATATATATATATATATATATATATATTCGAAACTCGTGCTCATGTACAGATATTTAGAACTATATACCAAAATGCAGGCTCAATTCTTTCAACGTCCATATTTCTCATTCTACCTCCCCACGGATGGGTGTATTTGCTGCCTGTAACTTGTATATGAAGAACCACGAAGTATTGTTGAAACAACCAGAAAGGGTGAACGATCACTCATTCCCTCCCGTTGCACCTCTAGTTCGTGTTAACACAATATATAAAATCTGATTTTTTAACTCCCGACTGCCCGCAGGACAAAAAGACGGGAATTATACGTTTCACTGCGATCAGCTGATGGAGGGGTGTTTCTTTGTCGCCAGCTTTCTCTTAAACCATGACAAATGTCTTGTCCAATTTTTTTCATGTCTTTCTAATGCTACACTTGATTTTATCTCAATCTAAGCGTGGTCGAATGACTTTCGACTGCGAATCAAGCTAAATATGTAACGATATAAACGTCCGTTACGTCCGTCTGGCCCTCATAATTTAGTGTACGTCTGCACATGTATGTAGATGGAACGTGTGGTGCTGTTAAAGGAACAATGTCTGTCCGAAACAGCAGCGATTTCTCTTATCGGGAATTCAAACGCTAAATAATGGCATAACTTCTACTCGGCCGTCCTCGCTCTCACTTATACCACACGCCTCTACGTCGACGCCGGATCTCACCCTAACGGACATGAGATGAGAGCAAACGTTGGGAGAACTCGGACGAGGAAGAGTGAGAGATTGGCGAGCTGCACCTTCTCCCTATTACTACTCTTTCTTCCCATTATTCGCTCTTCCTCTTTCTCATTTCAAGCCCTGCTTTCGTACACATATATTCCCCTTACTCTTTACTCGTGGTGAACATAATTTTGCCAAGTGTGCACCAGCCACTCTTGCCATCATTCACGTCCAACATCAGCTGCTGTAGGAACTGTGGCATTCTCGTACGCTTTTCTCCACTACAACCACGAAAACCATTTCCTCACGTAACTTACTGGACCAAACTGTGTAACACACCCACTCCTGCCTCTCGTGTCCGGTTCTCATGAAACTGAACGATGAAACGCGAAAGTCCTCTCGTTAGAATTCACCCGTTACTCGTGACACTCGACAAAAGAACTTGTACTTTTCTCCAAATATGAGACAAAAAATGCTTCACTTGGAGGAAAAAATGGCTACTGCCTTCTAATCCTAATGTTAGCGTTATACGAAGAAAAAATATAGGTAACAAAATTACTATCATAACATGGTAACCGAGCACCAAATCGTAATTCTGAAGGTTTTCAATAATTCATAATTCATCAAAAAAATCCTTCACGAATTTCTTATTGACACTTTCGGTTATCATGATTCTTTGTAAATATGGCGTAACATTTCTTTGACATTGATTAAAAACGAATGCGGTATTCTGCTGGATTTCAATTTCGATCATGGATTGAAGAAAAACTCTTGTGAACACTCATAAAATATCATATGAACCTTTCATGTGAGATATTCTTTAGAAAATTCTGATAAAGAGCAAAAGTGATTAACTAATCACAACGGAGATGAGAGTGGACTGTCACAAGACGTGGAATTCAATGTACATACAGATTGAAATTTCACCGGATAAGACGAATTACACGGGGGCTTACGTTGTCATAAAAATTCGAAATATTACGTATTACATCTTATTATCTACACTGTTAAAAAATATATGAAATTTACAATACTTGTACAATACAACGGTAAATGAAATTTACAAACCGGGTGTATGAAATGGAAATTATTGCACTCGTATGCCAAAATTGAAATATGAACATAAATTTTGGTTACTGATGTGGAATTTAAGATGCATAACATTGAATATTCATATGAAATCTGAAAATTTTGTGGACATGCATTGAAATAAATCATATGTTTGATTGATAATTAATACAAATGTATATGAATTCATCTACTATCAACAATGTATTAAAATTACAGTATGATCTTCACTTTTCTTGACAGTTGACTGAAAAATAAGATACACATGAATGTTAATAATACGATACATGTTATTTCCCATCATAACTCTATCTCTTAAAAATACGGTACAAAAATGGGAATGAAAATTAATATACCATGCAGTATAAAAAAAAAATCCGTGTATTAAAATTCATTTGCCTATGTATTAATTATAAGAATCTCAATATTAAAATGAATACACAAGTGTAGGAAATTCGTAACGCTCTGTGGGCACCGTGCTTCGCGCTCTGGCCACCGTGTGGCGCAGAGCATCGACTTTCTCATAGGAGGCACGTGCTTCGGATGAGGATATATACAAGTCGCTCGAATCTAAGAAGATTGTGTAAAACATGAAAATGGTAAACACCAAACTTAACACAAGATGTTGAGATTATAATAAAAAATTTTACGGTGATAATTGCTTGACTTGATTGCCACGGCATCAAGTGGTGATAAGTCACTCTAATTAATTTCTTGAGATGTCTGCATGATTTCGACCTTCAACTTTAAAAAATCGAACACAATAGTACATGAATTAATGTATTCCCCGTAAAAACTCATAATAGCTGAATTTATTTAATATTCATTCGTATATTAATATTCAAAAAGGATCACCAAATTTTATGATACATTTCTAGAAATATCGTAGACATATGTAATGCGAAAACGTTATACGGTGCCTGAAATTTAGTAATCTTGAATCTGAAAATTACTATGCTGGTAACATGAACTTTAATATACCTGTATAGTAATATTAGTTGATGTTTCGTGTTTTTAATATGCACAAAGTCAACATTTCTTACATGTATATGATTTTTCAAATACACAAGTATATTAATTTTACTAAACAGTGCTCGTTTCATTAAAATACCGCGTCTCTCAATTTTCCTCAGCGTATCTAAATTTTCATGTACGGTATCCGCGTAAAAACTTCCTATTCGCTGGGTGCACGTACATATACTTCTTAAAAAATAAGTGTGTATTGTGTATACGTTAAGCCTTCAAAAATGTGGAGCCTGCTTTTAGGTGGCGCTGACAGTGTGCATGAATACGTAACACACTGATAATTAAATAGTATTCGTAAATTTGCGCACATAGCGAATACATGTGTATTAATTTTCATACGGAAATTTTTTACAGTGTACTGTCGACTGTGAGAATACAATCAGAAAGTAGAACTTTTTTATATATACTTGAGAACGTAGTATTATTCGAATGAAATATGTATAATTATTGTAATTGTTATTAAATTTGCTAGCATACAAGTAAAACCGCCTTAAGGTAGATCGGTGAATTTGAGCCATCCAAGATGAAGGACTGACAATTTTTATAATTACACATAAATACGAGATGAATTGATATTTGCAACTTGAACGCTATTTACCATCTAGTTTGGTAGTAATTAATTCGTAAAAATCGACTGTTTCCAGACATTTATCCCTACGAGCATAGAAAAATCGTATGCACGTCAAAACTTATTGAATTTTTACATTTGGTACTTCCAAGATTTCGTAATAAAAAATTGATCACTGTATTCCGCGAATATTCCTGAATATAAAAGTGCTTGGGGTTTTGGACGTTACCATTAAAAATCGACTGAAAAATAAAAAATTATTTGTTGCAAAATGATTGAGATTTCCACAGGAATGACACGGGAAAGAGCGCGAGAGCGTTCAGCAACTCTGTATTCAGCGTCTGCTAGAACATGCCTTCAGACGTGACAGTTTGTCAATTTGACTGTGTTTTTCTTTCTTGTTCTTGAATGTTTTTACCGTATTTGATAAATATTTATAGAATTAATGGTAATAGGTAAACTGGCAAAATCTCTGTCGTTGCGTAATTCCTTTGTGTAAATACTCTATATGGGTTATAAACAAAACTGATAGTTTCGGCAGATGACAGTAACGGCCATGACACGTTTTACAATCCACTACGCTCGTCAAATTTCAATTAGTAAACATTTTTTGAACAATAAAATCGTATAAAAATATCCATTCTCCGCTGTTTATATTTCGAAAACAATAAAATTATAATTTCAAAGTCAATTTTGCATTTGCAAACTTTGGTCTATAATAGGTACTGCAAAGATCACGTAGCCGTCACCGATCTACCTTAATTCGACCCAAAGAACGTTGATTATTAAACGACTCACAGATAAATTGAACGAAGTATCATACAATTTATCGTGGCTCTCGTCAAAGTTCATGTGTCTGTGTTTGTTTCCCGTTTTATATTAGGTTTGTTCAAAAGTATCGAATTCTTGAAGCGTCAAATCGGTTTATCGGGGAATTCAAAATACAATTGAAGCAGAAGTAAGTAGAGAACGTAGTGAATAATCATACTGGAGTGTGAACAATGAGAGGAAGGGAGTGAGAGAGAAAGAAAGAGAGCGGAAGGGAGATAGGGATGGGGAGAGAGGATGAGGGAGTATAACGATATACGGGGTTTGTATCGAGATGTAAGGATACATCGGAAATATAATGTATCGGGGAAGTACCCCGTGTTTTGTGTTTGTGTGCGCGCACAAGGCCATGAAGGTATCGTAAGAATACAAGCGAGAAAAGTGAGACGAAGAATGCGAGACACAGTAGATCCTCTAGAAAGGAAATACCGCAGATGGATGGATGCATTATTATAACGAGCCTCTGGCTTCGCGGACATGATGGAAGACTCCGGATAAAGAATGTTCCAGGACTCCAACGGCGCGGCAAGGCGTCAGCTAGCCGACAGTAAAAGAGAGAGAGAGAGAGAGAAAGAGAGAGTGAGTGAGAGGGAAAGGAAAAGGAGGAGAAAGAAATAGAGGCAGATAGAGGAAGAGCGGGAGGATATAACACAGAAACGTGAAAGGTACAGGGTGGTATCGATCCCTCTGCCACTCGTTTCTCTCTTGCGCGAGTGAAACGCTGGTGCTCGAATCTGTCAAGTGCGTTTCACGAGCGTCGTTTCTCATCCTCGGATTTGTGCCCATAGAGAAGTATAACTATTTTCCTCTCTCTCTCTTTCTCTTGCTGGTCTAGCAAAACCAGAGACCCGATGCCGTTAAAATTTTTTTTTTTTTCTACACCATATGCAATCCGCACAGTCATCCCCATCGAAATGTCACAACGCTGCGTTGAGTATAATTCGATCGTGTTTCGTGATCTACCGATACGAGCCGATTGATTGATAGAACATGATTCCCCGTATCTCTCATCCCCCCACACTTGGAAGCTTTTTTGGCTCATCTCTAGACGTACACGCTGATTTACGCTGATAACACGTGAGATACGTCCATGAAAAATACTTCGAGTGAGTGTGGCATTTTAATTCGAGGAGGCTCGCTATTTCTTTCCGTGTATACATGAGTAAGCAGGGCTACGTTCAGACGGGACTTTTAAAAATTGCTGTTGTTCGTAATATATTGATGCGACAATCATTTATTTCTTTTCCTGTGTCCTACTAGTGGAACAGGGATTTATGTGACTTGAAGAGTTTTCGTATGAAAATTTTACGAAAACATCGTGGCATTGGTAATTCTAAACATCGAAAAAATTTGTCTCAAAATACTTTTTGCATGAAATTTAAAATAGTGAGGTTGGTACGCAGGCACAAAACATCGATGGTACTTCGAAACTCGGTCACTTCAAATGAATTTAGTTTATGAAATATATTTAAGGAACAATTTCTATTAAAATAATATTCATTATGAATTTTTTTATCAAAAAAAAGTAACACAATTGGATTATCCAGTCACGATACCGAAATGGCGCTCAAAATGTAGAATATATCACCGTAATCTCGTACATACCTACATATATATTTCGCTTTTCCATATATTTTACATAAAGTATATACAATAAATGTATTTAACTTTACATGCCTCTATATCACTTGGGTGCAATTTAGTTACGAGCCTCAGCATCAGGTTCCGAATAGCCACGCTTCTCTCGCTTCCTCGTAGTGATATTCTCTCACGACGAGGTATTCATCAGAGATGAAGAGCGAGAGAGCAGGTCGAATCCGGCTGTATGCTAGCCACTCTTGTTGAACACATATTTGAGTTGGGATCAGAGAGAATAATCCGTCAGATTACACAGTTACACGTGGTTTTGCTTCTCTCCCTTTCCCCCTCTCTTTCTCTCGTACTCGAAACAGTCATGGGCTTTTCAGCCTTCGAATCCAAAACCGAGGTAGATTCGGTACGAGATCTGTCTCTACTTTCAATCATTGTAACGCACTTCTGCGTAACGGAAGCGAAATGAACTTTCAAGCGCCGTTCCCGACAACTTCGCGTCTCAATTTTCAGCTTTCCGTTGTATGCAATTTAATAGTAACACTAAATAATTCTAATGATATACTATCGTTAACTCTAATAAATAGAATCTTATATGTTACAAAGTTTACATTCAATACCTAATTAATTTCCATTAAAATGTTATGAAAATCAATTTCTTTTCAAAATAATTACTCTTGCTTATCCCACAATCATTCGGGCTAATTCTCTTGTTTTTTTTGGCATCAGTTTGGTTTCTCTATTCAAATTCTCGACGTAAGGATCTTATGAAAGGTCTCACAAAAAGATCTTGTCTACCTGTCGTTTAAGCGTCTCTCGTTGGCAGAAAAATTGTACTCCACAAAAAAGTACTTACTCCTTTTTTGAACTATGATAATAAGATTCTACGTTCATAAGCCCAAGTGAAGCGTGCCTTGTGACTATCAACAGGGGTTCCTGGGAGGGTGCGAGAAAAAAAAAGAGAGAGAAAGAGCGAAAGGGGGAGAGAATGGTATAGGAAAAGAAGGGGAGAGAGATAGCGGGATGTACTACCAGAACGATCTTCTCTCAACGGGTTTCAATTTTATCGAGAAAATTAATTTTCACTGCTCCCCTGGCTTCTTTCTCTTCACGTCGTCGTCGTCGTCGACGTTGTCGACTTTAAAAAGGAGAAAGAAGAAAAAACAAGAGGATGACAGTGAAAAAAGTTGAGAAAAATGAAAAAAAATGGGGCTAGACCTAGGGGGTGGGGGGGGGGGGGGATGTCGTGAGCGAGTGAAAGACAAGAGAATCCAGAAAAGAAGGGCGATAAAAGAAGAAGGCATAGCTAGAGGGACGATAAAGGCGAGAGGCGCGAACGCGAGAGAATCTCGAGAATAGAATAGAGACGTTGAAGGGGGTAGAACGGGGCGAGAGGCAACGTACCTTGGAATAAAAAAAAAAAAGCAAAAAAGGGAAAGTGGAAAGACGAGGAAGGGGTGGAGAGTTGCCCTATTCTCGTGGATGGTTACCCTCGTCGTCGTCGTTTCTGTAAAGTGAACTATAGAAGAGAGGGTTGAAGTCTCACATAGGTAGAGATGCTTGGACGCGTGCAAAGAACGGCTGGACGAATGGGCGAACATTTAAAGCGAAGTTATATTTACATATACATACGTGCTGGGCCTTCTGTGTATACTCGACAATTTTTCCAGAAACCTCGTTACATTTTTTTCTTCTTAATAACATTTACTGCTAGTACAATATTAATACAATTTTAACAATTCAGATGATTGTTTCAGTGAATATTCAAAATTTTCCTCTTTTGTGAAAAGAAATAGAAAATTCTACTTGTCGAATATTTTTTGATAAAGCAAGAACGAGAAGACTCGATTACTTGTTCCCCTATAACGCATTTAACATAATATTTTTTTATAAAATCTAAGTAAAATGGAGCTTACTGTCAATCTCGCCTGAAGTTTTCTATACATGAATACTCGTATGAAAAGGGAGTGGAAAATCCAAGGGCTTTGAGGGAACGTACGAAGTAAATGGGAAAAGGGGTCTCACACATCAGCTGGGATGAATCAGCGAGAGGTGCTCGTTTATTTCTAAAGAGTCTTGTCACACGATGAGAGTGAGATGAGGCGCAAGTTGAGGCGATCGAAGGTCGTGTTATGACTCAACGAGGGTGGTTTTCATGAAGTATATAGTAAAATAGAAAAACTCGAGGTGAGTCTTGAGTGATGAGAAAAGGGTTGAAGATCGAGCTTGCCGTGTGTGAAATAAGCATGTGTGTCGCGAGATGTTCGAGTGGGAAAAATAAAACACACTGTTCTATTTGTTTGGACGCTCGCATGTACACATCGTTGGAAAAACGTGAGAAGAAGAAGTAACTAACGAAGGAAGAACACGCCGAGGGAGAAACGAGAGTCAGTCAATACCTGTTGATACGCGCCTTCAAATAAAAATCACCTCTTGTACGAAGTCAAGTGTTTTAAAAGTTGTGAGAGAGTCGAAACACACTTATCAATATAAAACATGACATATGAAGGGAAAAAAAAATCGAGGAAAGTATGGAAAATGGTGGGCATCTTTTCGTTTCATTTCCGAGTGAAAATGGACCAAAAAAAATTAGGAGAAAAAAAATGGATGGCGTGAACGCGAATGAGAAAATGCTTGAATAGGGTGGTGCGAGATAATTGATTGAGAAGAGAAGATCACTTATTTCAAAAAAAGCAGACACGTTATAAGTAACAAAAGAAAAACAGATGAGTACCGAGACGAATAAAGAAAAGAGAAAATTGAGAAGAGTGTAGATAATATATGTAAGATAATGGATCTAGAATAAGAAAATAAAAAAATGATGGCACACCGAGCAGAGTGCATCAAGGGCGAAGAGCGAGAAAAGCTTCTCCCGTTTTCGTTTTATACGCAATCGTGGGAAACCGTTCTCTCCCTCCGCCCTTTGGCGTACAAACTTTTTCAAACTTTGCTGTTGTTCCACATTTCCCGAGACACAATGGTCGAGAAGCTCGCTTCCTACTTAACCCGTGGGCTTCCAAACTTGCCTCTTCGGTTCGTTTTTTTTTTTTCACTTTTGCCATGCACTACCTCTCCTCTCCTTTGTTTAACCTCATTCTTATACATTTTTCGTTGTAGCCAAGATGGTATATTTACCCCAGGGGATAGGGAGTGAGCTGTACGAAACCAAACGCGACAAGTCAACCACTCCCCTTTCCTCCTGTCACCAACAACTGTTAGTAATTTTTTTAGAAGCTTCATTAAACTAAACGTAGTATACACCAATTTTTTTTTTAATCAGTTTTTTTTACGTTGTAAAAAAAAATAAAAAGCATGTAACGTTTGCACGGCTCTTTGCTCTTTCATAAAGAATTCTTTTCTTGCAAATAAAAATAGTACAACGTTCTAGTTTTGAGGATATTTTTATAACAGTAGAACACATTAAATACAATCGTGAACTGCATAATTTTTTTGCAAAATTTATTAACGTATTCTCCGACGATACTAACAATAATTACTGCAGTGCATCGTCGCTGTAAAGAGACGATCCAGAACTATATTTTTATACCAAAACTCTGAATATTTTGGGCATATACAAAAAAGAGCGGACAAGTGCGAGTTGAACTCGCGTGGAGAGGGTTCCGTGCGATGAATATATTATCTACCATGTTTTTTAAAATCTGACCCAAATTTGTTTGTGGTAACTAAAAATTTTAAGACCATAAACTTCTTATAGGTTTTTCTATAATCTATAAGTAAAGAACTGTTTTCTGTATTTTTTTCAAAATTTTAGGCTCAGTAGTTTCGGAGATAAGGGGGGGAATAATCAATTTTCATCTATTTTCTTAAATAACTTTAAAACTATTTATTTTAAAATGATAAAAAAAATATATTTGAAACCCTCACAACAAGCCCTTTTATTTGATATGTCACATGGTACAGTTTGCAAAACTTTTTTTTTTCATTTTCTAATTTGCCCCCCAAATGTGACCCCCATATTCAAAATTCATTTATTTACGTTACACATCCATGTTTGGGTCACAGAAATTCATGTGTGTACCAAATTTCAACTTAATCGGTCCAGTAGATTCGGAGCAAATTGGCTGTGACAGCTGGACACAGACAGACACACGAGTGATCCTATAAGGGTTCCGTTTTTTTTTTCATTTGGACGTACGGAACCCTAAAAAGAGCAATATTGACCTGTTTTCAACGAACAATGCTTTCGTTCGAAGCCGTGTACCGTATAGTTCACTGCAATCGAATAGTCAACACGGAGTTTCAGTAAAAATCTCACGATCGTCATGTATACTTCTTGCAAACGGAGAGATCTTCGTTGAGAAAATAAGGGCGCTCGAAGAGGGAGAACTCACGCTCGAGACTCAAAGTGTTCTCTATTTTATCGAAATTACTTTCTCCAAGAATGTTCGCTCTTGTAGATATCTTGCAAAGCTATGATCTACATGTGTCCATGTATTGTTATTAGTGACATCATATTTATAAGAAAAATGTCGAGAACCCTCGGTAAATGAGAACCCTTTGTGGTATCACTCTTATGCCGTGTGGCACATCTACCGAGGTGTGACTCGAACTAGAGATGAACAAGCAGCACGGTGTCATTCTTATACATTCACCTCGTATGGATACATACATGTAAAAAGATGTGCATTTTATGTTCGTATATAAATATTCGCTCCCAATCCGTATATATACAGGGTGTCCCAGAAATGATGGTCAATCGTGGAAACTTGAATTCGACGAGTTAACAACGAGTTAACAATTAATTAACAAAGTTGGACGAATCGTAACTTGATTTATTGACACACACGTCAATTTCCTTAAATGATTTTTATAATATCAATTATTTTTCAATTCAACAAAATGTATCGCGAATATTTGCGATTTAGGCGATTTTCAGAGGATAATGCATATCTGGACTCACTTGCGTTGACTTTTAGTTCAAATGCAAATTGAGTTTCATTATAATAATCAAAAATAAATGTACTAAAACTTGAAAAAAAATGCTAGTCGAAGAGAAACTAAGGTAATATTTAAAATCCAAATAAATAGTAGCTAAACAATCGAAAATTTGACCCAAATCGAATAATGATAATTCGAATGTAATAAATTGAATTCTCTAGATTTACGAAGTATAAAATACATTAACCAACACGAACGAAGCGACATGGGACAAGTTTGAACAATTGTGATTGACAGAATTGGGGTTTCGAGTGCGCTTTTCTAGCGTTCATTGTTATGTTGATAATTTTTTTTCAATGAATGTTGCTCGATCATGGAAGAGGGAAAGAGAAAAAAATGAAAAGTTTAAAAGAGCGATATCGTACCTCTCTGAATAGAATATGATCCATAAACATACATATAAAACGCGGTACATAATGCAACGTGCTTGATATCTACGGGGGTGATGTGTGTATAAGTATGCATGAACGGAGCAACTTCCCTCCTTCCTTTCAAACCCTCTCTCTCTTTTTTTCTTTTCCTCAGACACATACACACGCGCATACTCCTTTTTCCTCTCTTTCTCTCCGTTTTTCGTGCTCTCTCTGTTCTATTCAAGCTTGGTGAGCTCTCACGATTGTTTTGCAGTTTTAATATCCAAGATTGGCGAACGCTCGGTGTTGGCTCACCATCGAGAAACACAGCGGGTTGTTGAGCAAGAAAACCTCACGAGGGTAAGCCTTCGAGGATTGGTGAGGGCGGTTTTACGAGCACAGTCTATAATATATATACATATATATATTTATATATTGGAAAACTCGGGCGTTGGAAACGTGGATGCATTTTAATAATCCTCTCCGAACTAACAACTAACCACAGACTGTCGTCTCTCACCCTCGTCTTCCCTGGTACCATCTACCGATAATTCATCAAGAATACTTGCAATACCTATTGGAAATTGACTTCCCGAACCTCCGTCTCTTTAGACACCACCTTATACAATCTACTTTCTGAGTTTATTATACGATCCGGCACGAATTATAATATTTTATTTGAGAGACAGTATGGGCACGCTCCAATACTGATTAATAAAACAAAAAATCCTTTTACAATTTATTCGTAAGCAAAAGTGACGTTAAATTATTGGAATACAGAAAACTCCGTTTTGAGCAAATCATCGTAATCGAAATGTTACAAATTAGAACATTTTTGAATGACATTGAAATTAGTATGGAAGAAACTTTTGATAACGTCAATGTTCTAATCCCAAAAATGTTGTTTCATCTTGGAAGCTTCCTCCGGGTTGATTAACAAAAATAAGCTCTTCTTCTGTATGAATAAACGTGTGAAACAGATGAATAGAAAAAGGTATAAGGGAATGAACACGATTTGAAAAAACAAAGAGATTTTAAAAGTGCAGGTGGTCTACACAAAAGCCACGCATCAACGAATCCTGGAGGGTAATCGCGGATAGAGAGGAGAAAAGTTTTGACCCGCGGTTTGCGGTTGGCGGGATGGTTATAAACCTTTCCTCGCGCGTAATCTCGATCGCTTTTATAGATTTCTAATAAAATAACGCGTTAAATCAGGAAGGCGAGGTGAGCGAGAGCGGAATATAACCCCCGGACGATATGGGTGCATGTGTACGTATGGGTGGCAAAGCTCTCAACGTTATATACCCTCGTGTGTCGTTCATCTCTCGCCTCTCGTTCCCAATTTTTTTTCCCCCCATCGACTCGGATGCCAGACATTTTATCGGATTGCAGAATTGCGATGCTGCTCTCAGCGAGAAAACGAGGCCGTTACACGTGCAGGTCAAGTTACGACGAAGTTTAGGAACAAAATATTGGGAATGAAAACATTAAGATCGCATCCGTATTTATCAGAATAACATTGCCAGCTCCTACATTAATTTCACAAAAGTAATATAAATTTTGATAAAAAGTCACACGTGTTATTAATTCAATTGTAAGATCGTAGGGCATTCATTCATCGCTATGATAAATATTCATTTTAATTATTACCTTTCAACGTTGTTTTTATCAGTCTAGATAGATTATTATTAACCCCATTAAAAATATTCTTATATACGAAATGTTTACTCAAGTCATGATAAAATATTGAATGAATAGCTGTAAGAAAAACAAGTATTGCATTTGAATACTAAAAATACACAACACAAACGACCGCATACAATTTGTTTTCGTAAGAATATTTATACATTTTCCGACCACTTAGATACAAGTGCAGGAAAGAGGCTTAACGCACGAGGGTTCTAAATTGCACGGCCTTACCTTATAATTTTTTTTTCTCATACAACAATGCAGTGAAAAAAAATTGAACATTTTCTTCTCGAGTTGGATTACGAATAATTTAAAAAATGTATGCATTTGCAATGAATATTCATATATTTTATAATAATTGCACGATAATTATGCCGTTAGCAAATTATTTTGAATGGTTTACTTTCTTTTTCTTTTTTATTTTTTATTTTTTTTTTTTCCATAGCCCACATCATTACGATCTCAGCGCAAAAAGTTAACTCGTGAGTCGAGTACGAGTACGAGTCATGTATACTCCCGTGTGCATAGACGTATATACTCAAATATGGTCGTCGATATGCTGCGTGACTGGGAATCGCGTGTTTGCATATCGCGAACATAATTCACGCGACATATTTCCCATAGACACAAGCGCACGGTAGATACGTTATGTTGAATAAACTAGTATGCATACTCGTGGTTGGATCGTTATTAAGACCATACGTCCAGTATATATGTAAGCTCGGAAACCTCTCAATCATCACCCACAATATTAAAAAATATACAATCAAAAAATAATTATATAAATGAAAGAGAAGGTAAAAGAAAAAGCGAATCAGTAGATATGGAAGTTTTATGGTCAGACATGCGTCCCCAAAGAGCTGGAAAATCCGTTTGGGTCATCGGACTTTCGCTTCTCTTCCCGGACCATAGACAAATGATACCGGAAATTCAAGCGGGATTGTGAGAATGAGTGATATAGGAAAGCGGAGAGAAACAAAACGATTTAATTCGGTCAGATTTACTGCAGATATACGACGCTCGAGGGGCAATTTTCCAAGTCCGTAAACATTAATAATTTCCTCAATACTTCGTTACAATTTCCAGCGATGCAAAAAAAGATCTACCACTTTTCCGACTACTACAAATTTCAGTTAAAACAAATTTTACCATTAGACCATGAAATTCTTTCAATGAAACAAAAAGTCCTTTTTCTAAATCCATTCTTTCATCGAAATATTCAAAAATCCATGAAACCCTGAATCAAAATGTGCCAAAAGTGAATATTTCAATAGAAAAAAAAAACTAGAATACACCCCGATTTGGAACCGACTCGTTTTTCTTTTAAGAAACTAGTACAACGTCTATGAGGAACGAATAAAAAAAATCTTTCTTTCTGTCTAGCCTTCTTTGTACAGCTGCGTGTACCTCGTATACGTGTCTTCAGTACGGAAAAGGCTTCGGAAAAAAGGACAGAAATATCGTCGTCCCGGGAGCTCTCTCCCAATAGGAACGAAATAATGCGAGAACGCGCCCGCAATCTGTGTGCAGTGCCTCGTACACGCTTCTGGTGCACGAGAAAAATAAACTATATATATTTCTCCGTCGCTGGAAGCCCGTACAAGGAACTGTATAAGTATATATATATATGAACAAATGTGTATATATATATATATATATATATATGAGTAGGCGAAGGCGGGAATAAATTCGTAGTATCAAGATTCAAATAAATGCATTCGAAGCCGCGAGCAAAGTTGTGTCCCGCGGGGAATACGAGCTAGCAGAGTGGCGTAATACCCACCAACAGCGGCGAGAGCACACGCCAAACCTCTCCCGTGTTCTACACGCGAGATTCCCTGCGAATCTATGTGCTTTCTTTTTTCCTTCATACAGATATATATTAAGTAGTATTCTTCCGTTTTATTTTCTTCCTCTTTCTCTCTGTCTCTCTACTCTTAGACTTTTTCTCTTTCTTCTCAAAATTTCGCGTAAATATATATATATATATATATATATATATATAAACAGTTGCATTCTCTGCTCGTACTCTGTCTTTTGCATGAATGCACAACGTTTTCGCTGTCTCTGAACTTTACTCTTTTTCCTTAATGCGATTTATTCATTTGTCTGTAAATCCCTTCTGCACTGATGCTCCATATATATATACGTATAAATGTGTATAGTATATAGATAAAGAGAAGGAGAAACGAAGAGAACGATAAAAAAGTAATACACTAATACGAACTCACTTTCTCACGCGATTCTCTTCTTGCTCTCGAAGCGCGTGTGTCTATCTAATCCCAAGTGAAATTTGCCAACTTAAACTATTTCAATCGCGCCCTCTGGCACAACTAAAGGTGAACGCATAATTCACCTTGCTACAGCCAGTGAATAAAGAGGGTGGTACGAGGGTTAAATAGCGAGAGCGGAGGGGTTGCGGGGAAAAGCAGGATATGGCGCTAGATGGAAATACGATGTGGTATACGAATCGAGTAAGCTGGAGACGGGATTTGCCGTTGCTCCTTCAACTGTAAAGGAAGATGAGAACTCCTACGTGCACAGAAAGCAATGAAGCCAACGCGCAAGAATTACAACTTGCCCGACGATGAATAATTGAATTGCATAATCGTGTAGAGAAAATTGCCGAAAGCGCATCACCGATCATACTCTCTCCGGAATACGTAAACGTTTTTTATACATTTTTTATAATGATTCTTAATCGTTAAAAAGTTCTAAGATGAACGAGAGATAGAGACTAATTCGGAAGAAATTTTTCATGAAAAATTTGACAATGAACTTAACTCTATTGCTTTTAGTTGAACAGCTTAAATGAATAAGTTCTCTTCACATCGTTACACTTTATCAATGTGAGTATTGTCTATCAGTTTACTTATTTACGTAAATCAGTCCATCAGTTTATTTATTTACCTGAAATCTTGAAACTTTAATGACATTCTGAGAGTTCAATTGCCTGTTCTCAATTTGGCGGTCTCTATGACGGTTCAGAGACAGAAGATAATGGAAATCAAAGAACTGCATCATGAAAGTAAAAAAATAAGACTCTTATACACACGTGTAAGGCCATGCGTTGCTTAGTCAAAAATGGCTCGACAATAATGAATAAATACCCGACAAAACTTTCTGCCTACAGTAGCAATCAAAAAATTGTAAATTGCCTTTCTATTCCAACAATTTAATAACAGGATTGGTCTCCATTCGTGAAGCACTGTTATCAAGTAATCCAAATTGTGAGCGCAGGAATAATATGATATTCAAAGAAGAGAAGTATACGAGAAAACGGAATTGAGTCACTACAACTCTGTCGCTCCAATTGAACTGTGTTCTCTGAAAAATATTGATTCACTTGATTACAAACAATAGTGCTCGATTAAAAAAGAAAAATACGGGTCCAGCTAGAACTCGTTTTTCTAAATTTACAAAATCAATTTCAAATTAATCGAATGCGAATACGCTGAATTCATTTTAATTAAAAAATAGATCGTTTATTGTCTTGACATCTGTTTAAAAGATGATTTATTCAATGCAAAACAATCATTGTTGTTTAGAATGCATTAAAAAATACTTAAAATTTAATTATTGAAGCAAAATTACAATTTAGCAAATTACATTTATTTTAAAATCTCTTTTTCTGACAAAAAAGGATAGTGATTGCCGTTTTCTTATAGAATGAGCAATGATAAAGGGCTATAATAAAAAAAACTATTTTACAAAAACGAAAAACCAGCATGAAAGAAAAATAACAACGAATTTCGTTTCTACGTCGCGTCCTCTTTTAATTTCATTTTTTCAAATATTACTATATTTTTAGAAATATCCTTCATAAACTCTCGGAAATACGTTTAATTATTTGACATAACGGGGCAGCTGAGGAAATAAAATATTAAACAACACAACGATACATAAAACAATTACTTTGAAATGTTGTAGATTCTGTCGCGAGAAACACGTCGCGCTTTGCGAACGGTAATGAGTCTACTTTATCTTAGCACATTAATCTATCTTCATTAGGTTTAGCCCCAAAATTAATGTCTGAAAATGCTTCGAATGGAAGAACGAGGCTCGGTGGGGAGGGTTAAGAGAGACACTGGCTGCTGGTGAGATGTGATCGCCTTAAATCTACCGTGACCCTGTTATTTCCTAGACTCTTCTTACGTTATCCCTATCTTTTATATAATTATACAGAAATGATTTTGTACACATTTATGAGAAATACCTCATTCAATCTTTGCATGCAAATATATTTCGTAGCAGTGATTTTTTAAAAAAAGATTTCAAACAAAGCTTATACTGCTTCAAGTGGCACATTTTACTATGCACATCAATGTTATCTACGAACTAAGGCATCAATGAAATTTGATGGCCAGCATCGATTTTCAGACATTACTCCTTGATTCCATTTTTTTGAGCTACGTATGCAGCAAATTGTGAGACGAATTCGCTGATTAATCAATGTTCCATCCCTAGAGCATCGAAAAGAAAAAAGCTAATAAAGTCTTCTTTCTTCCAAATCTCAGACACGAGTTTCGGGACACGAGTCTCTAGGGTAAGAAAGACATGATCGTTTACTAGTGTGAGTTAATATGTAAGAGTGTGAGAGAGATAGTAGCAGCTAGAAGGAGAGTATATTTGTTAGTAACAAGCATAAAACGAGGAATAGAAGCGATAGAGTTTGTCTATCTGGGTACTCTCGCGTTTCGTCAGTATAGAAGGTACCATTGAAAGGCGATAGCGCAGAGTACCGACTGGTAACTCACAACAGAATGACCAAGGGTGCCGATAGCAACAAGGGCAAACAAAGAGAGAGAGAGAGAGAGAGAGGGTGTGAGAGAGAGAGGCAATGAGGGAGGGAGAGAGAAATAACAAAAATACGATAAAAAGGGCAAAAAATAGACAGAGAGAGATAGAGAGAGAGAGAGAGAGGGTGAGAGAAGGGTGATGAGAAGTAGAAAAGAAAGAACGAGGATGGTATTTTGAGTATCCAGCCATTCGGTATTGTCGACATGGATATTGCTGGCATTAAAAACGTGTGGAGTACGTTTCTACCTTAAAACAACAGCAGCGTACCCCAAACGTACCACAGTGAATATGACATGAGTCGACATTGCACTGTATACCACCACTATTCCATCGTGAATTACTATCCTCCGTACAGCAATTCGACTCCTCAGCATTTATGTATTTGTGTTTCACAATTTCAATTGCAATTTCACCAATAACCAATACGCAAGTAGGTGCTAACAATTTGATGTGGTGTATTTCTAAATTGCGATGGGAACAATTTGCTAATACTTCAGTGATTGCGAATAAACATTGAATTACAGAACTAATTCTAACAAAGGCAAAATAAACTGCCAAATAAAAATAAAGTAAATAAATAAATAAAAATAAAATAAATAAAAAAATAATAAAGGCAAAATAAACTGTAGATAAAAATTTGTTTGTCTCCATTAAAATATCGAGATAAAATTCAACACACACATTTTCCGTACCTACTACATTTTTTGCCGGCTTTCGATGTCGTTTATCGGCTAGAATCAGTTGAGGTACAAGGCTAAATCCTACGCAATTTTTTTAATCTACCATAATGCTCTGTCACGAAAATTCCATTTTATGACAAAAATGTATTTGGATCGAAGTGTATTTAAAATAAACTGCTGGAAAAAATATATCAAAAATCAAATATTTTCTGCCATTTCGCCACTTCACAAAAATGACGGTTGCATTTTTTTTTTTTATTCAGAGAAGAGTCTCTATGAAAAAAAGTTAAAAAAACGAGCTTTAACGTCGGTGTTTTTTTATTCAAAATCATGAAGAATAAGCTTCTAGCTAAATAAATCAGTGAGTTCCATAATTTCAGTTTCGTACACATATCTACACATCTTTGTATCCTTCTTGCAGTGGTACAGTGAGCAGAGTAGCTATACAAGCATTATGGTCGACCATAACGCGAATTACAGCATTTCTGTACATTTACCCGATATAATAATAACACACACGGAATGCTGTGTGCACTAGGCACATCGCTATATATATTTACATACATATATATACATGGTATAGTGCTCATCAGCGTGGACCACACGGACCATTTTGCTCGTTGAACGACTGATGAAAACTGGTCGATGAACGCGGTCGAAATTACCTCGAGCGTGGTACGTATAATCTCTACCGGCTATAATAATACCGTACTTTTGGTATTTCTGTACCGGATGCTGTTCGTTCGGTAAAATAAGGGATATTTAACGGACCAGCATTGTAAGACTATTTACTTTTCATGGTTGCATTTATACATTAACACATAAATTGAAACGTACGTTGCACATGTTTTCTTGGTTTTCGGTCTTACTAGACATGCAAATTATTATTATTATCGTTAATAACGGAGGCAAAATTAAGAAATAAAATCGTGTGACTATACCCAGACCCCGCGTAATAATAAGAGCTAAATAAAGTTTTATTTTGGCAATGTTTACGATTCTCGTAGAATACAAACCAAACAGCAGATTAAAAACAAAAAAATGGTATAAAAAAAAATGGCACTGAAATTGAAATATTTTATAAAATGTTTAGTTTTATATAATTGATCATACACGAAGAGAATTATGTTCACATTGTGGTACGGAACCATGTCGATCATTGTGAAGAAATTTACTATGTTTCTCTATTCAAAATATAGTAAATTGTTATTGCAAATTAATCGTACTATAACTCATGCTCAGAAAAAATACGTTGAGATCCCCGAGTAACCCTGTATACGATAATATCATATACAATTTCTCCAGTTTATACAAATAACACTTAAGCCTTCCTCGAGGTTGTGCATCGGCTCTCGTAACTTCCATGTCTGAGCATAACCGTGCCGAATCTACTTGGGCCTTTTACCCTAGTGTATAAAAAGCACTTTCCTACCTTTTAAGAAGCGCTCGCGCCAGTTACTGCTACAAACTGACATATCTTGTTTGATGTAACTTGTTTTGCACGTACCCGAGAAGAACATGGTGGCATAAAAGTAAATAATAATAATGACACGAAGTAATCCTGCACCCTTTCATCTTTTTCTTTTTTTTTTTTTAATATTTCACGGTTTCTCAGCTTTTGTGGCTTACTGTGACTAATAGCAGAAGGTATTCGGATCTATTTTTACGTGTAACGCTGTTTTGTATGGTAAATTCTTTTACAGAAATTATTAAACCAAATAAAAGATAACAACAAGTGTAAAATGTGAAAAATGAGATCTGATTGTTTCATTTTTTTTCCTGTTATTCTCTTTTGGGTTTTCTGAGCTGTATGAGAAAAGGTTCTGATGTGAGCTTAGCAAATACAAAAATGGTTGAAAGTACAGTCAGCATTGACAATTCTCCGAACAAGACAATTGTAAATGTGTAAAAAAAATTACGATATTTTACTAATATAGCGTATGGTTCATCTCAAGCTTTATATTTTCGTAGAAATGAAAGTATTTACAATGTTGAAGATAAAGGCACTGTTTCAACTTGTTCGGCCAGGTTTTCCGAAAAGTCAGACATGTCAAAATTGAAATGATATGATAAAATGCTCATAACCGCAACGCAATGCCGCTACGACGCTTCATTATCATATGTTTTTACACTCGATGATATTTTTTCCTCTTTTACCTTTCTATTCCTTCTTCGACGTCAATTCGAGAATATGGCTAGTCTTATTCTCGGCTTCTTCAAGAGCGAGGAAAAACCCTTGTGTTTTTCCAAGTTCTTCACTCAATTGTCTTATTTTCTTTCGTTTCTCGTCTTCACTTTTCCTTTTTGCTCAATATCTCTCACACTTTTTGTAACATCATTTCATCCTCTTTCAATTCTTTTTCTTTCTCATTGCTCTTCGTATTGTAATACGAAGTTGCTGGTGGCAACTTCTACACGAAATTTTTACGTATGCATATACGAGAACAAGACTCCGTCTGAAACTCAGGCGACAGGGGGCAAGGGAAGAGGGATCGGTCGATGGCTCAGAGTCCCAATATCTACGGGTGATATCGAGGAAATCGTAAGGAAATGATGCGCTTCTATATATACATGTATATCCTTAGTGAGACGAAACTATCCTCTCGAATATCATCAGCGTCGTCCTCCAAACCGATCGATGCTCGATGGATTTCTGCCTGCGTTGACTTCAAGATGAGTTTTATATACGTGGGTCTAAAAAAAGATGGAGGAAGGGAGAAAAGAGGCGGTGAAAGCGAGAGAAAAAAATAAGAAAAGGAATATCTACTGCCTCCTCCTACTTGTGGGCATGATAAATTTCATCACTGCGATTTTGGAGCACAGCACGTTTTCATCTTGGATAAAATTCGATTTTGCCACGTATATTAATACATCATCTATGCAAGTCCAACGTCATTCTGGTTGGTTAGAACCGAGAGCGTACAATGAGATTCTCTAGATACAATTATAGTTTAGGTGTAGCGTTAAATCGTCGAAGTTTGGAAAGCAAGGTGAGAAGCTGTTTCCCGTGTGTGAAAGATAAAGGTCGAGCGATTGGATTAGAGTATAAAACGATCTGGTTATTATGGGTTCAAATTATATATATAGCCTTGCAACATGTATTTCGTACGTATGTCTATATAGATTAGTTTACTGTACGATAGTTTTACATACAGATATATATATATATATATATATATATATATATATATATATATATATATATATATATATATAAGACACATAAAACTACCTATAGCGACGTGTTATCGGATTCGCCTGGGCTCGTGCAGCTTTTGTCTTTGTGCACACGAACGTGTGGCCAGTCGGGGAGCAATAAATATGTTATTAAAATTACCATAACAGCGAACAGTAAAACGGAGCATTTTGCAGTTAATTTTCCGGTTATCTTGGTAATAATCTCGTTTACGCCCGGGGTAGTTAACCCTTTCGGATACGCAAAGATCGAAAGAGGGTGCGATACAGAGATAGAGAGAGAGAGAGAGAGAGAGAGAGAGAGAGAGAGAGAGAGAGAGAAATGAAGGGTGAGGATTGGCTGTTGCTCCCTGGTGGAAGAAAGTACGAAAGAAGAACTGCAAAAGGATGAAAGAGAGTTAATAGAGAGGAGAACCTGCAGCAGCCCGTCATAGAGCTGGCTCTCGATATACATTAAATTGAGCGGCTTACACGAGGAAAATACGAATTAGGTGGAAGAAGATGCGGTTGTGTATAGAGTGGGGATGAAAGTGCTCTGGTATAACGAAGTCAAACTTCGATACATTGTTTTAAATCTTCGTTAAAGAAAAATGCTTAGTGTGTCATATAAATAGTATGCCAAAATAGAATGTTTCATTGTAAATAATGTTCTTATAAGAATTTACTAGTTTCGAAATGGATCAACTGTAATTTACTTAAATCATCATTTCCAGTATGCATTCAGAATTAATGTGTTTCTTCTACGAGAGAAAAGACGTTCTAGAACTTCGTAAATGTCGTAGCGTTAGAAAAATATACCTACAATGATAATATACGTGATATATTACGTAATAGTGTCGTACTGCAAAGTCGTTTATAGAGCAATTATTAAAAGACTCGATCGAAATATCGGTGATGGAGTCTCGAACGGAAAACAATAATTGTGTACGAAGAGACGTAGTTAAAAGAAAATTTCCAAGCTCTCTCTTCATTGCTGTCATTTTGTTTTTCTCTCTTTCTCTCCCTTTCCCTCCCTCTCTCACTATGTGTGAACTAGAGCGAGAACCAAAGGGTAGCTTTTCCGAACACCCCTCGAAGAACGAACGGAGTTGCTCAGTGTGCAATCGTTCCAACAATTAGCCGGTATGGCATCGCGCCGCAGAGAACTCTCGATGAAGTGCTGGTTTCTGCACTTGGGGAAAGGTAAACAAATTCCAAGAGCCCTTCGTCCTCATTCCACCCTCTACTTTCTCTCTCTCTCTCTCTCTCTCTCTCTCTCTCTCTCTCTCTCTCTCTCTCTCTCTCTCTCTCTCTCTCTCTCTTTTCTCTCTGTTTCTCCATCGTGGCCTCACCGAGCTTTTGCACACCGGCAATTTCTCCATCTTTGCTTCCGGTTTCACTCAGTCCCTCTATATATACATCAAGCACTCTCTTTCTTGCGCAATCTCTTATTCCGAGGCTTTCACCATTATGCGAATGAAAGGCGCAGATTGGAGATACCTGGACCTTTTTACTATTATTGTATATATACACATTGTGGTTTGAAACTTTTTTCTCTCTTCTTCTTATTCCTCTTCGTGAATTTTCGCCATTGTATTTACAGAATTTTCAATTCTAAAGCAAAAGGAAACAGCTCTTTGAATGGGATGCTTCGCATTCTTCGAAGATTGCCGTAAAAATTATCATCAAAAGATATATTGTCCTTTTTTCTTTAGAAAAAAAAATAAATAAAAACACCAGGGTTGCCTCAACAAATATGTTGTGTCGAAATAACATTCTTAAAACTAGCAAACGCCCCAAAAACCATCCAACACTACTCATATATACAGTGGCGTGCTAAAGTTTCGGGCCACCCTATTTTTTATGCACATTGAACAGAAATATGGTGGTGGGAGAAAAACAAACGAGTAATGATAACACGTAATCACTTATATTTGGAAACAATAGATTGTATACATTGATATCGATCTTAAATCATTAATTGTTCAACAATTTTTTATGACTGGCTGTGCAAAAGTATTGGGCCGCGTACTTTTGGGTATGAAAAAAAATAACAAAAAACTTGAAAAATAAGGAAGCATGTTTTGGTCTTCTCCACTCGACTCAATACTTTGTTGCCATGCCCTTAGCAGCGATGACTGCAGCACACCGACAAGGCACAGACCCAATTAGTTGTTTGATTCGTTCTTGTGGCAATTTTTCCCATTCACTTCGCAAATGGTTCCACAATTCCATTTTTTGGAGTAATTTTTCGTTCCAACACGATGCTTGAGGTCTTGCCACAGGTGTTCAATAGGATTTAAATCCGGTGACTGCGATGGCCAGTCAAGAAGGCGGACTTTCCAGCTGTGAAGAAAATTTTTAACAAGACGCGAAGCGTGTTTCGGATCATTATCGTGTTGAAATACCGAACCACGCGGCAAATTTTTCGTTGCAAATGGGAGCATATGATCTTGTAGTATGTTCTTGTACATTGCAGCGTCCATATTGCCCTGAATTTCCACCAGCGGACCAATGCCATCATCAGAAAATGCTCCCCAAACTTTAATGTTTCCGCCACCGTGTTTTACGGTAGGAATTTGGTACCGTACATTATATCTGATACCTGCTGGATGTCTTACGTACTTCCGACCATCACTTCCGAATAATTGAAATTTCGATTCATCGGAAAAAAGTACTTTCCGCCAATCTGATACCGTCCAGCGCTGATATTTTTTCGCAAAGTCTGCTAATCTAGCGTTCTTATTCTTTTTGCTAATCAATGGTTTTTTTACAACAACACGTTCAATCAGCCCTGCAGCTTTGAGACGTCGAGATACCGTACTCCGACTAACATCAGCTAGATTTTCACTTCGCAATTTCCGGAAAACATCTGCAGCACTTTTTCGCTGCAGCTTTTCGATCTACAATGCACTTCCTTTTTATAATTTTGTCGCCGCGATTCAAAGTTTTTCGCGGTCTACCGCTCCGATTTTTGTCACACAGTGAGTTTGTTAATTTATATTTAGTAATAATACGATTAACGGTACTTTTGCCAATAGATAAAGTCTCCGCAACATCACGAGAACTTTTTCCTTCTGACAAAAGTTTTAACACGATTTCGCGAAGCCGAATATTCGTGTGTTTCGGCATTGTGGCAGAAAGGAGACTGATTTTCCATTGTAGGACATGTTTTGAAACTAATGAGGAAAAAAATGTAAACAAGCCGTGCGTACGAAATCGCGGCGATATAGCGGCCCGATACTTTTGCACACCGACCAAGGTCATTCCACGTAGTACACGAAAAATACGCTATAATTAAATATAATATACGGCGTTCTTACCTTCATTCTAACTCTCTTGAATATTTTGAACAACGAACGAGTGGAGAAATAAAATATTTTATCAATTAACTGGAAAAAATAGGATGGTCCTAGGAATAAAATAGGGTGGAAAAAATAGGGTGAAACTTTTGCACGCCACTGTATTTGTATATAGAAATATATCTTAAAAGTGAGTCGTCTTATCTATACGTTAAGAATTTCTCCTTTGTTTTTTTTTTTTTTTTTTTTTTTAATACGACCTATAGATAGGAAATTTTATCCGGAGGCTAAAGAAAAGGAGACGAAGGTGAAAGAAAATTCCTCGCTCGGGTGTGTCCAAAGAAAGTTTTCACTGGCTTTTGGCTCGCTCTCGCTTTTCGGGCGAGGCTTGATCGAATCTTTTCGGGATCTCTCGTTGGCTCGAAAGAGAGCACATCGCGAGAGTATATCTGTATGTATAATGTTTGAGCGTGTATGTGTGTTTGTGTGACGAGGCAAGCACTACCGAGGTCACAGTGCCTGAGTGACATCATGGAGGCGTTATTAGAGAGCAGATTGATGAAGCTCTCATCCCTCTAGCCAGGTTTCATCCCCTCTACTCGTACTCTCATTCGTTCCAAGCCTCTAGCTCCGTGAATGCCCTGAGGCTGTGCTTTCTAGCTATAGCTGTTGCCTAACTCAGAGGTAGCCCCCGTGTGGTTATACTATATTCTTGTGGTGATTCTTTTTCTCTCTTTCTCCCTCGTCAACAAAGTCTTCCTTTGGAAGAGTAGAGTCAGTGTTTCAAGCTTCCTTGGACCGCTATCCACCTTCTATATATAAAACTCTCTTTTCCATCACTTTCTACATCTTTCTTTCTGACTTCTCTTTCCTGCGGCTCATCGAGTCCTCGTTCTTATCTGATGCATCCGTGAGATTTTTCAGCACAAAGATTTTACCGCTGACGAGCGTTTTCTTTTTTTGTTCTCCTCCTTTTCATTCTCTCCATCCCTCTTTTGTACTCTTTCCTCCTTGCGCTCTACAATCATCCCCTTATACTGACATAATTAATGAGCTTGGGCCATCCTCGGCATCCGCTGCTCTATGGCTACGGTCTCATGCCACTTCTCACGAGAAGTCAACCTACTGGGGTCTATCCATGATGTATATAAGCTGTTGAAAGTTACGCGAGGATCAAAATCGAAAGATGAGCTGACCGACAAGAGAAGTTGGAATAAAAGAGTGCATTGATGCGGGAATGATGACAGGAGCAACGTGATGCTGATAAGAATGAGGTGAAATGTAAAAAAGTGGAAAAACTAGGAAGAAGAAAAAATCGTATAAAGCGAAAAAGTCTGAAAGTAGAAGAATATCGAATGGAAAAAATGTACGCGAGGAACTAGCAAAAGATGCAGATAGAAAGTAAGAGAACAAATTGTCTTTCTGAGTATGGGAAAGAAGTACGAGGAAGCTTTGCAAACTCGTACATTCGCCGATACTCGCTTGCCCTTCGTACATAAGACAAAGCGCGGATGCGGGCATGACGATACGCGATTTTGCCAATTGGAGCTTTGACTTGGCACACTCTATCGTCTGGTCTCCCTCCGTTACAGTTTCTCTCTCTCTCCCTCTCTCTTTTGTTTCTTAGACTCACCCCCGCTTCCGTTGCCCCTTTCTCACTGCATTTCGTGACCTTCTCACTTCGACCTTTTTCTTCTTATATCTCCACTCCCTTCCTCCTTGCATTTTTCCTTTTTTGTTCGCGAAATCAAAAATCGTATACGAGACTTCGAGACTTGAACCTCTCTCGACCGTTTTACAGAATACTTATGCTTCTTCAACTTCCACGTCCATGAACCAGCTACACCTTATAACCACGTTTCGTCCGCCATGGCGAACCAGAAACGTCCGACCATTATATACAACACTTTTTTACTCGGTCTCTCCTTTCAGCCTCATTTTTCGATATTCGTCTCTGGCTTTGGTGCTTTACCGCATTCTCCTACGACTCCTTACTTTCCACCTGGTAAACGACCACCGTGGCCGATTCAGCTTCTTATATTGGGATATTTCAGTTGAACCCCCAGAGAGCGATCTTAACCCCATGTCATATATCGGAATGACTATTCCTCCCTTTCCAGACATGAATTATTCTTATTCATAGACTCCACGCTTGCGACTTCTTTCCGCATGTTAAACCAGTACGTAATAAATTATTAATTCGATCTTCCTATTCATCACCATAAAATGTCGGTTTGACGTTTATACGTCGTGTGCGATGTACCGTTTATACATGATTATGCATGTCTTGGAGCAATTGACATAAAAAAAAAACTTGAATGAATACTTGAAACGTTTTTATGTTATGGCTACATATTTCGTGTATATTTTAATGCCATGAATTCTTATTTTATTTGCATTCGAAGCACGTTAAATAATCTTTGATCGAAACAATATTTATTCGAACGTCGCAGAATTTGCTAGACTATAAAACTGTGCAAAGGGAACGAGTGAAAATGAACGAATGAGCATGAAAAAAGTAAAAGATAAACGTAACGAGAGCGTATGTGAAAAAAAAAAATGAGGAAAGTACGAAAAATGGAATACGAGTGTCCAATAGCGTTGTATACGTCAAACTCATACGTCGTATAAGAGCTGAAAGGGAGTGAGAACCAGGAAGCTTGGATTAAATTCTCCGAGATTTATCGTATCAATAACCCGTTTATTAATTTATGATTCTTCTCCGTTGAAATGTACTACACCGTACATAGATACACGTGCAGTGATATGTCGAGAGTCGTGAATATAGAGGAAAAATTGTTACTACACAAAAGACATTTCAATGGAAATTATTGAAGAGAAAAGGAGAAGAAAAAGGACGAAGAGATGGAGAAAGGGAGAGAATTGGAAATGGTTTGGATATATAGCCAGTGTAGTGGTCACAGTGGAACGAAATCGAATGTGAAGGTGCGCAGAATGGAAGGCTCCAAATACATGGAATGGGGATTTCTATGGTCTCTGGGAGAAACACGACGCGAAGAGGTGAAAACAGACGTAGCGAAAGGTCGTAAGGGTGAGAAGGAGATGATTGTGGGTGTGAGCAGTGACACATGCTATTGGCGTATCCCCCGTCTAACTTGTATTGACCATTAATCAACATTACGAAACTATAAGCAACGCTTCGATTCCCCGTATATGTATAGTTAACGGGACAGACCTAGTTGGAACGTCAAAAAAAAGGCCTTTTTTCCGATTTTTTTTTGGTCAAACGATAAAATAATTCACAACAAAAGTTCTTCCGTTTAAAAGATACATATGTAATGTATATGTTGCAATTTTTTCAACGCAATACATATCGAAATAAGCTGGTGACCGTCAATTGCCGAGGACGCTGCAAAAAAAAACACGGTTTGCGGTGATCAAGCTCACGCTGCAACGGCTCATCTGAAACAAAAAAAACGGAGGGGATTTTTAGTTAATGATATAATGCTCCGGTTGAACGAAGGGTTTTGAAAAATTTCCATTTTTCACAAAATGGCGGCCGTTAAAAGTCAAAAGTGTTTTTTTGACCAAAATATCAGTTCCATTTTTTGCTATTAAAAATAAAAATAATTATCCAAAAAAAAAATCCTTCGTTCATATGGAGGACTACCATGTATAGAAGAAGTGATATAAATTTCAACCCGATCGGTAAAGCCGTTCTCGAGCTACAGTGATCACCGACTTCAAAAACATGGTTTCGAGAAAAACGCATTTAAAGTTTTGAGTACGGTTTGCATGGCTCAGACACGACGTGCTACAAAGTCTTGTATTTCGGCGAATAATGGTCCGATTTACATTTACCTGGACGGAAAATGTTCGTAAGAGATTCTACTTTTTGAAAATGAAATAAAAAAAAAATCGATTTTTCGAAAATTCTAACTAGGTCTGTCCCGTTAATTACTTTCAGGACCCTACGATATTTCCATCAGCATAAACATCCATGAATATATGTTACACAAACACGTGTATATACTACCTTCTATTTTCTCACTTCTGGTCTCATTGACCTTCCTAAATTACATGTATGGTGTATGACTGTGAGTTTATACAGTGGCGTGCAAAAGTTTCGGGCCACCCTATTTTTTCCAGTTAATTGACAAAATATTTTATTTCTCCACTCGTTCATTGTTCAAAATATTCAAGAGCGTTAGAATGAATGTAACAACGGCGTATATCATATTTAATTATGGCGTATTTTTCGTGTACTACGTGGAATGACTTTTTCACCACACATGCACCGAAAGTTCAACTTTCCGAAATCGGAAAGTTGAACTTTCGGGGCATGTGTGGTGAAAAATAGTATACGCTCCATGGGAGTGAAATTAGACTACCTCAAACCGCGTGCTTGTCACCCTCGCCTTCGGCTCGGGTGACAATTCTGCCCGCGGTTTGAAGTAGTCTACTTTCCCTCCCTAGGTGCGTAATATACTATGGTCGGTGTGCAAAAGTATCGGGCCGCTATATCGCCGCAACTTCGTAGGCACGGCTTGTTTACATTTTTTTCCTCATTAGTTTCAAAACATGTCCTACAATGGAAAATCAGTCTCCTTTCTGCCCCAATGCCGAAACACACGAATATTCGGCTTCGCGAAATCGTGTTAAAACTTTCGTCAGAAGGAAAAAGTTCTCGTGATGTTGCGGAGACTTTATCCATTAGCAAAAGTACCGTTAATCGTATTATTACTAAATATAAATTAACAAATTCACTGTATGATAAAAATCGGAGCGGTAGACCGCGAAAAACTTTGAATCGCGTCGACGAAATTATAAAAAGGAAGTGCATTGTAGATCGAAAAGCTGCAGCGAAAAAGTGCTGCAGATGTTTTCCGGAAATTGCGAAGTGAAAATCTAGCTGATGTTAGTCGGAGTACGGTATCGCGACGTCTCAAAGCTGCGGGGCTGATTGGACGTGTTGGTGTAAAAAACCCATTGATTAGCAAAAAGAATAAGAAGGCTAGATTAGACTTTGCGAAAAAATATCAGCGCTGGACGGTATCAGATTGGCGGAAAGTACTTTTTTCCGATGAATCGAAATTTCCATTATTCGGAAGTGATGGTCGGAAGTACGTAAGACGTCCAGCAGGTATCAGATATAATGTAAGGTACCAAATTCCTATCGTAAAACACGGTGGCGGAAACATTAAAGTTTGGGGAGCATTTTCTGATGATGGCGTTGGTCCGCTGGTGGAAATTCAGGGCAATATGGACGCTGCAATGTACAGGAACATACTACAAGATCATATGCTCCCATTTGCAACGAAAAATTTGCCGCGTGGTTCGGTATTTCAACACGATAATGATCCGAAACACGCTTCGCGTCTTGTTAAAAATTTTTTTCAAAGCCGGAAAGTCCGCCTTCTTGACTGGCCATCGCAGTCATCGGATTTAAATCCTATTGAACACCTGTGGCAAGACCTCAAACATCGTGTTGGAACGAAAAATTACTCCAAAAAACGGAATTGTGGAACCATTTGCGATGTGAATTGGAAAAATTGCCACAAGAACGAATCAAACAACTAATTGGGTCTGTAGCTCGTCGGTGCGCTGCAGTCATCGCTGCTAAGAGCATGACAACAAAGTATTGTGTCGAGTGGAGAAAACCAAGACATGCTTCCTTATTTTTCAAGTTTTTTGTTATTTTTTTCATACCCAAAAGTACGCGGTCCGATACTTTTGCACAGCCAGTCATACAAAATTGTTGAACAATTAATGATTAAGATCGATATCAATGTATACAACCTATTGTTTCTAAATATAAGTGATTACGTGTTATCATTACTCGTTTGTTTTTCTCCCACCACCATATTTCTGTTCAATGTGTATAAAAAATAGGGTGGCCCGAAACTTTTGCACGCCACTGTATATAGACATGCTCTCCCTTCCGCTCACATTCCGACGCTGACCAACTGTATACCGCATTCAACCTTTTGATTGATCACACTAATCAGCAGAAATCATAATTTCGTCACGATCCAGACGAAATGCAATGCAACTCCCTCCAAAAATGGCTTCCCCCATCTTTCTATTTATCTCGTGAATAGACAATGTCAAATTGGAACAATCTATCGAGTCACTGTCATGATAAATTGGTCAGAAATGCGACCTCGATACCAATGACAGTCGTCATAACTGTATGAATCTATTTATACTTTCGTTCTTTCTCTTTTTCTCTTGCACACTACTTCTTTTCGAAAAAGCTTCTATTTTATAAACCAATTTACAGGGTAAAGGAGAAAAACATCTTTAACTAGAAATGCTTGGTGAGTTAAACTTCGAAGATAGATCTCATCTGGGATTACGGGGTCGGGGATTTCGGCTTGGAATTGTTTTATGTCTATCTAAATGAACTTGCTTGCTTTCGTCATTATTCCTATTAAGCTCGAAATTGCATGAATGAATATTCTCTCTGCGAGACTCTCTTTTTCCTTACCTTTGTAAAAATACAAAACAATGTTATGCTTAAAATATTAATTATGAAAGGAACACAAAAGAACGAAAGAAAACGAGAAAGCGAGAAAGACAGAGGGGCGTGGGGGGGGGGGGGGGCGAGCAAAGGCGGAAAACTTGAAGGAAAATTAAGTAAATAAACTTTCTCTTGGTACTTATGTTACGGGATTTTCCTCGAGGAACGAAAAAAAGAGACTCGACGACCCAACCGCTCTCTTTCTCCTTCTCACTCTTGTTTGTATGTGTAGACGTTTTGAAAAGCGGAAGGAATGGACGAGGAGAAAAAAAGCTGGAGAGTGACGGAGAAGAGGGAACTAAAAAGATCTCTAAGAATATAAAATCAGATGTATACTTATATATGCATTTATATATGGTGTATTCAGAGTGAAATGGAATGTTATGGCGCATCTAGAGGAAAGAAAGTTTCTGCAAATTGTCATAATTTTACTAAATAATAAGAGAACAAAGGTATTTACCAACATGTCCTATTATTAAGTACAAGAATCGCTTTAGCTTCAATTACTTGTATCAATAAGTATACGCTAAACGCGTTCCTCCATGAGAGCGGTTTGAAAAAAAAAAAGAAAAGCCTGAAAACTGCCATATTTTAAGTATATAAGAGTGCGACAGAGCTCGCGCTCGCTTTTTTTTTTAATACTTGGCGTCGAGGCGCTACCGAGGCTCTTGATTTTGCCCAACATAGAATCGAGTGTCGAATATGTAATTTTAACCCAGTCAGCCAGCTTCTTGCTTTCATGGTATCAATATCGATTACTCACTCAACGCCACCCTTCTTAAGTCCTCTCCAGAAGTATCTGACTCTTTTTTACTCACTCGTGTACATTACATATATATGACATGAAAAAAAAAGTATATATATATATATATATGGATCGATTTTCTTGGACAATAGTACCGGAACTGCCATCAACGTCAGGAGCAAGCTCTTGAAACTGTCCGAGGGATCTTGAACAACGCGAGAGCGCGGCGCGAAGCTTTTGAACCCACGCGGTCGGAGTATGCCCACGAACGGATAAATTTGAAAAAGGGAACCGAACAAGCAAGCGAGTGTGATACATACATAAACGTCATGCGGGAAGCTTTCACGTCATTGATTCCTTTTCCCCTATTTTCCCTTTCACGATTTTTCTTCTGAAAAAGCCTTTCAACGGGGCACTTTCTCATCGTGTATCTCAGTCGCGATTCATCGGACTCCGTACATACGTTAAGGGCTTACATACACCAAAATGAGCCAAAAAAGGTGTCAATTCCAATCATTTTGTTTTATACTGGAAAAATGTATCTGTTGAAACAACTTTTTATTTGTTTGAAAAGACATATTGTTGTCAATGAAATTGGAAAATTTCATTAAAAAAAAAAGAAAAATTAGATGAGTCGTGCTTGTAGTTTCCGTAAAACAGTTTTTTCAAATACCATTTACGGTAACCACGATTCCGACTGTACGCTTCAACCCAAAAATAAAACAAAATTTTTTTCTTAAAGGTAATAAAAAGAACTAGTCTTTGTCGAGACAGATTTTTTTTAAATCCATTTTTCGCAAAATGCCAGAGGTTTAAATAGTAAAGTCAGGATTTCACCTAACTTATTTTCCTTCTTTTACTTATAAAAAAAAACTATGATGTTTAAAAAAAAAAATTCCTCGACCAAGACGAAATAATTGTATAAAGATCCTCTGTACCAATTTTCAGCCAAATCGGTCGTTTAGTTTTTGATATAGGATGGTTACCGTTTTCAAAAACCCCATTTTGAGAAAAAGCCCTTTTAAGGTTTAAGCACCTTTCAAATTGACGTGAAATTTTTTTCTCATACTTGCAAGATGTCAGATGGAAATTTTTTATAATTCATTTATCAAGGGTAACTCTATGGAATAAAAATATTTTTGAAAAATCGATTTTTTTTATCTCTCTAGGTGTATGTAAGCCCTTAAGTAACCTGTTTACGGGGTGTCCAAGAAATCACGTTTCTGACGAAGTGATTATTATAGTGGTTCAAAAATTATTTAAACTTTAGTATTTTTCCTTAAAACTCTCAGATCATCAACTACGAAAAATATCGAAAATAAGTATAAGTATTTCACGTTTTTTTGCTCAAGTATACTCCTGAATAATAATCAATTCATGAAACCGCAATAAATTCAATTAACTGCGTCTATTTCTGCAGTACACACTTAATACGAAATGTTATATTTTCAACAAAAATCACAGTTACCTAGAGCTCGATCTGTCAAGAGTTATGACAGAAACTTTCAGAGCACTCTATAAATCCTGATCATGGACGTGGACAAGTTTTGATGATGACAGAAAGACTGACTTACAAACAGCAATATCTACAGGTGTTTAATTGCAGTTAACCCTAGCTATACGCTATAACTTTTAGTACTTTACTTACACACTATCGGTCTATTGGACCGACGACTTTTATTGCTCTATAACATTGTAACAAACGCGTCTATTGAGGTTTAATTGTAGTGAAATCGAAACGTCAGACTCCGAGCAATCCGGAGAAGCTATCAGTCAAAAATAGTTTGATAAAAAATTATAACGTTTATGAAAAGGCGTGCGGTGAAGAAAAAAAAGTGAAAATGTAGTGTTGCTGTCAGTCCATTGGACCCCGTTTAACTTTATTTCAAGGAATTTTCTATTTGGCAGTCTTTATCTTGTACGTAGCAATATGCACATAATATTTATTGCTGAGAAATAGAAACATAAAAGTCAAGGATAAATTTTTCCATGGTTTTTGCTGTCTAGCAATGTCCGGAAGGTAAAGGAATTTTCATTACGCTTACTGGATGATATTCTCGCCGTCAGTTGATACTGTTGCGGTATATATACAGGGGCAGCGCCCCTTAAAGCGGAAAGGACACTATCCGCGAGAGTAGTGCTGTAGTATACGTAGGCGGCGAGAGTGCCTGGTGGGCGATCATCCCCGTCTCCCACGTCCCGTTACCTTGTGCACCGCAGGGTTGAACGACTCTTGATGCGATACAAGATCTCTTGCATCTCTCTAGCAAAAGCTCCGATACTACCATGCCTTGCCGTCGACGTGTATCTCCCTTAGAACACGTCGATTCAACAAGAAAACTAAAGAATACTAACGACCTCTTATCCAAATATTCAAACATTAAAATTCGAACCTTCGATTCGAGAGTGTATAAGGTATAACGAAAGCTTAAAAAGCTATTGATTTTAGCTCTGATTACGTAGAGGATATAAATATAAAAAAATTCCAGGGTTACTCATTGATTAATTTATAATGCATTTCTCTGAAAATTTTTGGCAATTTGAAAAATTAGATAGCATTTAAAAATGCCTTGAAATGCTTACGATAATTACGTCAAAAATAGTCTCTGATCGATGTAGCTAACTCTTGTTATTGCGATTGGCAGGATTCGATTTAACAGAGCCATCATCCTAAAATCGCATTTGCTCAGAATTACTCGCGCCAAAGTTCTCACTATATGTCTCTTTCTCTTTTCATCCCCCGTCTCTTATTCCCCTCCTACTCGGTGAGTTTTCTCAATTTCTCGCTTCGGCTTAAGTGACGCGGTTGACTGACTTCGACGGGATTTCTCCTCAAACCACGCTCCGACGACACTTAAATACTTTTTTACCCTCAGATGTGATCGGTTTGGCCAGAGGGTTGTAATATATTAATACTTATACTCCCTGGTCGGCTCTCCGATGATTGGGTACGTGCCAAAATGGCTGACGAGAGACAAGCCCGCGTTTGCAGCAAAATTCCCGACGATTCTTACACTTTTTTGCCCCGCACGAGACAAGATAATACCGAGGGGTAAAAAAAAACGAAAAAAACAAAAAAACTCTCGCTGATTCTTCGACAAAGAAATACAACGCCTTCGTCGTTCTCTTCGCTTTCCTCTCAACCCACTGTTTTATATATCCTGCGAATTCTACTGGGATGCTTTCATAAGTCGATGCTCTCGTTCTACACTCTTTCGAGTTGAGAACTTTTGTTGGATAGACGTAAATACAAATGTATTTTTCAAAGTGTCTTATTTTTGCTCTTTTTTGCCAAATAAATATAGACTTGGTGTTCGAAGTTAACATCTTTATTTTTCATCCTTTTTCACTTTCTGACAACTAAGTTAGATAAATGTGACAACTCTTATAATCAATTGGCAATTCCTCTCTTGGTTCGTCCACTCCAATCAAGAATTTCGATTGCGTTCTTATAATGTTTGCATTTTTAAGAATAAAATTCGATAAATTTACCATTCAAAATTTTTATTTAAAATAAATCTTTACCGAAACCCTCGCTCGATTTTATGTTACAGAGACTGCAGAGTCGTCAGAGATCCACAGACCTTTAAATCTAAAGGATATGGATTCGTTTCGTTCGTTAAAAAGACGGTAAGCAACTGAATATTCATTAAATATAATTACGATAGCATGACTTTATTATTAAAAAATCTATTTTTATTATAACTCTTGGATTGTCACATTTTATTTGTAGCATCTTGCAAAACCTATATTTAACCAAAGAAAAGAAACATTTTCCTGGTAGAATATACAAAAAATCCTAAACCCAATCGAAATTAGTTTCGGTCAAATTATCGAATCACGGCTGCAGTTTAAAACTGCTTCAATATTTTTTTCCGCATTCGTTATCATTAAAAAATGATATCCCATGCAATATTGAGGAGGGGGCAGACCTCCAACGTCATAAAAAATATAAAAAACTGACGATAACCCAAATAAACCAAACAAACAAAAAGGAAATGAAATGTATGAAACTAAATTTTTATTCAGAGTCAGAGTTGATGATTTCGAAAAAATCTTTGATTGCCATAAACAAATGGTATAATCGTTCAGTGTGGTCTGGAAATTGTCGACGGTATAAAAATTCTGCAATATATCCGTTCATGAAATATTCACGTCGACCGTATTTCTTATACTTATGTCCCACGTGTGTGTGTGTGTGTGTGTGTGTGTGTGTGTATGTGTGTGCGCGCGCGCGCGTGTGCGTGCGTGCGTGTGCGTGCGTGCGTGTGCGTGTGCGTGTGCGCACGCGCATGTGTGTGTGGGTGTGTATGTGTGCGTGTGCGTGTGCGTGTGCGTATGCGTGTGCGCACGCGCATGTGTGTGTGGGTGTGTATGTGTGCGTGTGCGTGCGTGCGCGTGCGTGCATACGTGTGCGTGTGCGTGCGCGTGTGCGTGCGTGTGTGCGTGCGCGTGTGCGTGCGCGTGTGCGTGCGTGCGCGTGTGCGTGTGCGTGTGTGTGCGTGCGTGCGCGCGCGTGTGTGCGTGCGTGTGTGCGTGCGTGCGTGCGCGTGCGTGCGTGCGTGCGCGCGCGTGTGTGCGTGCGTGCGTGCGTGTGCGTGCGTGCGTGCGTGCGTGCGTGCGTGTGCGTGTGCGTGCGTATGCGTGTGCGTGCGTGTGCGTGCGTTCGTGCGTGCGTGCGCATGCGTCCGTGCGTGCGTGCGTATACGTGTGCGTGTGTGTGCGTGCGTGCGTGTGTCTGCGTGCGCGCGCGCGCGCACGTGTGTGTGTATGTGTGTGTGTGTGCGTGTGCGTGTGCGTGTGCGTGTGCGTGTGCGTGTACGTGCGTGCGTTGGTGGGTTTGGGTGTGTGTGTGTCCATACTTATCGATAATTGGTACTATACCTCATTTCTGCATTTTTTATGGTGTTAAAGGTTTTCCCCCGCCATAATATTACATGGATTACTATTTTTTAGTGATGAAGAATTATAGAAAAAAATTTGGAGACGTTTTGAGGTGCAGCCGTGATTCGATAATTTTACCTTAGTTTCCAGTTGCCATAAATAAATTAGCATTTTTGTTTTAATTGTTATTTATTTGCTGCATTATCAAAAATCATTGTAAAATTTCGATTTTCCAAAGGTAATATTAAAAGTGAACCAGATTATGCAGTGAATAAAGACGAATAAAAACATTTTACGCGTTGTGAATATAAAAAGTGTTATACGAAATATACGATATCAGTATAAAAATAAAGCACCTCTGTGGAGGAACGAGAAAAATTGTAGCTACTATTCAGAATTCCCGAAGCTCATTTCTCGTCCAAGAATTGAGTCAAAAGGGACGAAGGAGTCGCTTGGAGTAAATGAAGTAATAACGGTAAAATAAAATATGGCGGAGGAATGATGGTATAACGCGGCACGCTCTTGCGAATATAACTAGATGCTGGCTCGTGGACAGAGCGTGCAATCGCGTACGTTATCATATTTCTGTATTTTAGAACATACATATTTTCTAAATCCCTCATCTCGCTGAGTTATCAAATATTTGCACTTTGACGGTGGGAAACAAAAAAAATTGGTCGCATTTTCTAAACCGGAGGTAATTTTGCGAACATTAAATGAAATTTTTCACAGGACAAGAAAAGCCTTTTGTTACGTTACGATCCGGAGCGTATAATTTGGAGTTTTATTTACATTTTACCACTCGATTAAATATTTGGAGAACAACTTTTGTTCCGTTTATTAAAAATTTCATCCCCTGACGCTCAATCCACCGGCATATGCAGCCACTAAATGTCAAAAGGCGATAACAAATTATGGAATTTACAATAAACTCGTTATAAAAATGCGTACAAAATTGACCAATTAACCATACGAAATGAGAATTGATATAGGATGTATATCAAAAGTTAATCATACATCGTGAATTGAATGACCGTACATTAAACATGCAACTTCATTAACTATCCGCGAATGAGCTACATATTTAATTTAATTAAACTTCGAACGAGTATACGAAACTTCATAAATACCTAACAAAATGGATCGCCAAGAACTAAGGATGTAACAAGAATAACGTTAATTTATATAACAAAACTGAGTTCAATTTCCAATGAAAAAAATCGTATGCTCGTTCACAATGGATCGACACACTAGATTATCTAGAGACGCGGCAGCGTCTTGATGCCAAGTATTAACCGTAGAACCCCACGACAGGGTAATTGGTTACCCCACGAAAATGTCAAATTTCCTTCCCGAACTAATTTTTCAAAACCATTTCTTCCGTTTTATAGAGTTTTCACCATTAAATATTTACAAAATGCGACATTATCATACACCATTATCTTAGTTACCAAAAACCGCCGAAAATGGTATACAATTAAACCTAATTATCGCATACAAGGAACATTTTATGCTAAAGAGAAAGTTGGGGTAATTATTTACCCCAGTATGGGGCTTAGGTTGAAAAAAATAGATTGTGGAGTTCTAGGGTTAAAAAGATAGTGTTAAACGTCGAAGGTAAGACAGGCCGAGTATCTATACTCGAGATTGACCGATTTTCCGTTACTTACGTATTACAAGAAGATGAAGTTCCGAGTACACAGTGAATGTATACAAGGAGGATTTATGTATACATCAGAAACCCGATCATTCCCTAAACTGGAATTCTAAACCACTCTAATAGTGAGACCCACCTAGTCTTCGTGAAATTAAGACCGGATATATGAGTCTGTGTGCGTGGGGTGGTTGAGCGAGTCGACGAAAGGAAGAGCACAAGGCTCCTGCGAGTAACTAGACGAGCAGTGGTCCAGCGTTAGGAAAGAGCAGTAGGCGTGAGAATGCATGTATAGTAAAAGAGAAAGGGGAAGAAGAGAGAGAGAGAGAGAGAGAGAGACTGGGTTGCCGAAAATCCAGAACGTAAATCACAGCGAAGATAGATAGTACGGCCTGTTAAAGCAGAAGGCTTTCGTTTCCCACGCTCTCGGACGTTTGTAAAGGGGGTGGAACCGGGTGCATTAGATAGAACCCGTTGGAGTAGGGTACAGTACACGTCCTAGCAACGTATTAGTAACACACATAAGTTTTCCGCAATGTGTACAAGTACGAGGAGACAGAGAGAGAGAGAGAGAGAGAGAGAGAGAGAGAGAGAGAGAGAGAGCGAGAGAGAGAGAGAGAGAGAGAGAGAGAGAGAGAGTGAGTAAGAGAGAAAGAGAGGAAGTGAAGAGAAAATGCCAGTAGTAGAAGCGGTAGCAGGATCGCGGAATGCCCGTATACATTCGGTGGTGCAAAGGTAGCATGAAGACCTTACAAGCTATACACCACATCCAGCCTAGACCAAGTCGGTTCTAACCATGGCGTTTTAATGCCCTATCGATCTGAGTGAGGTAACAGAAGGAGAAGAACGAAAAGGAGGGGTGTATGTGTGTATGTGTGTGTGTGTGTGTGTGGAAGCAGCCCAGAAGCAAGGGAGAGTCTCGAGCTTTCTGGGCATCCACGTCGCGAAGATTAGGTCGGTGCAAGGCCAGCCTTGGACTGGACGCCAACGGCACCATCCCTACTGGGAAAGTATAAATTTCTACCCTAGAACGACCACTGTATATATATTTTTTTATATATATATATACATGCATCTGTACACATACGTATATACAGAGCTAAGAAAGAAGGGAAAATGTCTCACCGGGCTTTATGACCCTGCCGAGTGTCCCTTGGATATAAGCCTCGCGGAAAATTCCACCTTTTCCTTCAACAGCATCGTCCTGTATACACGTGTATATATTTATATACACATCTAAAACGTAATACGAAGGGTAGTGGTATTCAGGACCATCTCTAGCATACCATATACCCACTTTCATCCCCCAATGCTCTAACGTGTTTTTTTTCTTTTTTTTTTTTTTATTCTTTCCTCCCTGCTAGCGTACTTAGGGAAAAAAGAACGTGTCATGAAAAATTGTTCGGCACCAAAACGGTGCCTCGTTCCTCGCAAGAAAAACCATGAAAATGTTACGGGCCCCGATTCTCCGGGGAATTGTGGACGCGTAAACTCGGACGGCCTCTCGATGTCTCTCGTATATGTATAATGTAATACTCTGGAATTTGGCCATAAGAAATGTTACAACATCCTGGAACGACTTTGATGACGATTTCTTCGGGCTTATCCCAGAGGATCTAATATATATATATATATATATATACATATTATACATATTTACACGCGAAATATTCTCCGGAGCCTTTTTAAATCGGAAAACAAAAAGGTGGCTACGAAAGTGCGCCAAAAAGTTGATCGATTTCTGCTGACCTGCAATCGTTCGATAGTCGTGAATATACTTATGTTCATATATATTGAGGAAAACTTTGATGTCGGGGTACCTACATGAATTTTCGATCCAACTTCGACAAAAAAGTATATTACAAAATCCGTAAAAAATTCTCTATATACCTTCAAGAGTTTTGTATTTTTTTTTTTTTTCATCATCATTTTGAGGCATGGGGATTTCGGTAATGAATTGTCGTAAACTCCTGCAACGTTCCTGAATTTTAGCCACCATATACACATCTTAAGGAGGTCGTAGCAAAAGGTCGAGTATTAAACAAGATATCAGATTTGAAATATGTTGTCGATTAAACTCACTATTTTCTTCAGAAAAAAATTGGGAACATTTTACCGATAATTCAAGTAAGAAATTAAATTCCAAAATTTGTAACTGTAACCCGGTGTCTTATAACGTAACTCTTCGGATTTTATTCTGATCGTATATTACATATATTTCATTATTACATAGTCATAAAGTTTTCATTCTCAGTTATAAATCAATAATCAAAGATTGATATCGTAACATTAAAAAAAAGAGTTACCGAATTAGTTGTTGCAAAATTTTGAGTTAACGTTGGAAAAACCTCAATAAACTCGATTAGTCGTTCGATCGGTCCGCGCTGAAAAATTCTTACAGCGAGCTGGCAACGTTACACATTCGTGATACCAGTAATATAACTTATATTAGGCTACGCCGAAACAGAAATATTATCGAAGGCACCAAATGTGCGGTCCTGGGCGTGCAAATAAATTTTTTTATCAGTCATAATGTTTTAAGTTATCTCGAACACAAGCTTATTGATAACCGAGAACTGTTCCGGTTTGAAAAGAGGCTAAGGAGGTTTATGTTTACAGTGCGAGTATGCAACGCTACCAGACTTCGCTTGAAAAATTCATCGACTGTTAACAGCTGACGACGAGTAGCTCGATTGAATGATTGAAAATATGTAATTTCTTAAAATATTATCTCATTGATCAGGATTGCTGTCGTTTTATTACGAATATATAAAAAAAAATATTTTATACACCACAATAGTGTTCATTTGTAGTTTTTCAAGGAAACATTTTTATATACGGTCAATTGACCACACGGAACCGCTACGATATCCTTAACGGGAGAAACCAGTTTAGGAGGCCGAAATTTTGGTGTTTTTCGTGAATTTTTTTAACAGGGAAGGAATAATCAGAATTTGTTTAAACTGGGAGGATATTTTGTTCATGTTTTGAAGCACACTTTGTAATTTTTTCAAGTCATTTCCGCCGGAAATAGTGGAGTTAGAAGCTCCTGTCCATCGACGATCGCCATCCGAGTTTTTTGCTGGTGGGCATTCCTGAAGTCACAATTTTTATCTGTAATCATTACATTTTTTTTTCATTAACAACATATTTCCTAAGAATATGAACCTAATTGTGATCAAAAAAGTTGAAAATTGCATGTTTTTGAGGTGTTTGAACACAACGTCATGTTTTTATACCATGTTTTTTCACCTTTTTTGCTTCAAAAAAAATATTTTTAATAATGATATCATTTCAGAGTTAGGTTCATATAGATTGTAATCGAATAAAGAATATTCACACAAATTTTCAGAACGATTGGTCAATAACTTTTTGAGCTAGAATGCCCACCAGTTCAAAAAAAGTCGTCCATGGACAGCAGCTTCTAACTCCACTATTTCCGGCGGAAATGACTTGAAAAAATTACAAAGTGTACTTCAAAACATGAATAAAATATCCTCCAAGTTTAAACAAATTGTGATTATTCATTCCCTGTTAAAAAAAATTCACGAAAAACACCAAAATTTCGGCCTCCTAAACTGGTTTCTCCGGTTAATTGATGCCACTGTCAAATCAGTAAATGTAAATATACTTATATATCTTTTATATATTGATAGCTCCAAAAAATAGACTGAATTACCCAAAACCACCCCTCATAAATTTTCGTATTTATATAAGTATGACACGCATACTGAATTATTGGTCGGAACGGTCAGCAGAGCTTCGTACGATTCATGTGCACATGTGAACTTTTGTGAAAGCCACGTAAGCGTACGCGACGGTCGACGGGTAGTGAGGCGTTTGTTGCGTATCGTCGATGAAGGCCATGACTTAGTAATGCCTATATAAAGTACAGTATACGCCGCGACGGAGACAGGAAGCGGGGCAAAGTGGTTAAGAGAAGGCTGGTCCGACTAGCCTAGAGAGAGGTCGACAAAAGTGAGCAAAAGTCAGCGGTGCGTTTATTCATTCTTAAGGAGGGTGAAGGGATGAAGGTATTACGTAGCTCAGAGTGTGGACAATAGAGTTTAAGTAAAGCCCCGGTGCTGCCCCTAACCTGTCGCATATACAGAGAACTAGTAACCCCGTAGCTGATGGTTTACATCGACGACTGAACAAAAGGCCGCAAAATTTTAATATCACTGACAACCAGAAGGGCGTATACCGCACAATCCACGACGAAAAGGCGATAAAAATAAAACCTTCGATATTCTGATGAATTTACATAGCTTTACAGTCAAAAATCTTGAACATAATACCTCCGGAAATCGATTTGAATGATCGAAGAGCTTGCATCAGCCCTACCAAGGGCGCTTTCTAATACATTTGTTACGTCCTCGTTTCTCATAGACAGTTCGTGCGGACTCTCGACATATACGGGGCTGCAAAATATGCGTACGTATACCAGAAACACGGGGAATGGGGCATGTACTTCAATGGCACGCTGGGGAGGCTCGAAAAGGTGGAGAGCCCAAGAGACAAAGACAAACATAAATAGGGGAGGAGAAGAGACTACGGGAAGTAGAGTAACTTCCGGGGATGTATGTGTGTGCTTATAAACAAAAGGTTTCAACTTACATAGGTCTAAGTGCGGACAATCGTGGCGTTTACGTCCTTTTGCTTGCTAAAAGTCGTGAAATGTTCACTTCTATATGTGGAAGAAGTTATACGTGTACATATGTTGGAAGGCAGCAGATATATTCATCGTTCGACCTAGGTGTAGCAAAGCATTACACGTTTATAGCGTGCAATATCGATCCCCGGTTCTGAATCGGTGACTAGAGCACCGCAGCTCGCTTCGTCGCGTGGTTGCATTTCTCCCGACCCCAGCGCCTCCTTCTCGTGAATCCCGTCACTTACGAGCCTCATATACCTGTATGTATATACGTGACTGAGGTAACCGCGCGCGCGAATATGCCCTATCATAGCCAGAATGGAAATTCGAATCGGAAATACTTTATCTCGTGTTGGTATAGGGTGTACGTAAAGAGGGGCGGGGGGAAGATAGATATATACGATGGGGCAGGACGAGGATGCACCGATAATACATCGCAGGTAGAGTTCCGCTTCTTGACGCGAGATTCTCTCCCGGTTGCTCTTCCTTCCTCTTCCTTTCTCTCCTTCTCTCGGTCTCTTTTTCGCTTTCACCATCTCTACTTCGCTTACTCTTGTTTACGCGTATATGTATATATGCTATTTCTGGACTTTTCCTTCCCTGCTGTTGTTTCACATAGAGTTTACTACACACTGGTCAAGTACGTCGCCCCAAGCTAGACTCTACTCTCTTATTTAGTAAAGCTCGCTCTTTATCTCTTTCTCTCTCTCTCTCTCTCTCTCTCTCTCTCTCTCTCTCTCTCTCTCTCTCCCTCTCTCTCTTTTTCTATTGTCCAGTATATTGTAGACACAACATAAAAATGTCTTGATTGAACCAACAGAGCTTAGCTGAATGGCTTATCCGTGAATGACCTTTAAACCCGGAGCTTTTACATTCGTTTAATCTTTTATATACCCGTTTATTCAATGAATTGTCATATGATTAATGCAACAGGTATGTTCGAATTATAATAAATAGAATTAATTTAAAAACATTTTGTACGTTTCCAGGAGAAAGATCCAGTCAATTATTTCAACAAGTTTCTCAATTGCAGTGTTAGTAATTAAAAAACAATCTTTAACGTATATGAAATCGTTACGTTCTTTTCCTCAATTAAAGTTTACTATTGGGTTTTAAACTTAATTCCCGCTGTTTTTTAATTAAAAAAAAAAATTATTTATAGTTTACGGTACATTCTATTTTATTCGAACTATTGCCCTTCAGAAGCTACAACCTTTTCCCATCTTTCACGCAACAAATGGATTCCACGACAATAGAAATTGTTACATATTGAGGCAATCCATTTTTTTGATATCTTCAAAAGACTTGAAATGCTGTGATGACAAATCATTCTGAATCCCTCGAAACAAATGATAATCAAACGGTGCTACGTCCGATGAATACGACGGGTGAGGTAATAAGACTACCCAGTTCATGTCCCTTATATACTTTTTTACGGTTTCTGCTACATGTGGCCGAGCATTGTCATGAAGCAAAATTAGTTTTTTATGACGTTTGACGTACTCAGGCCACTTTTTTCTCAATTCCTGGTTTAATTTCCTTAAGGGGCCAGTCCACTTTGGCGCCACGAAAAAAAGGCTATTTTCGCGATTTCTTTTTGAGAATTTTATAAAAGATATGAATATAAAAGTTGTTGGGCTTGATAAATAAAGTCTTGAAATACATAAAAAAAAATGTTTTAATTCATTTTTATTCATTTTTAAGTAAAAAAATTATAGTTTAACGTAACGCCTCAAAAATAGGTGGGCTAGGTAGCTCCATCACAACTCGGCAACGGCTTGTCTGAAACAAACAAATCAAAGTCCATTAGATTCAGTATGACACTAGCTACAAAATGACCCTCGGATATAAAGTTTTATCAAAAAATAAAAAAATGGCAGATGAAAAATGAAAAAATTTAAAAAAAAACGCGTTTTTTCGCAGTTTTTCACAAAAAAAAGAGTAAAAATCAAAATTTTGAAACCATCGAGGGTCATCTTGTTGCGAATCATCATTACAATATGTGGTTCAAATTTCAAGAGAATCGGTTTATTAGTTTTAGAGATACGATGGAGCTAGATTTTGAAAACGTTGTTTCGAGAAAAACGCGTTTGAAGTTTATACGCTCAGGTAGACGAAATGAGATTCTGACGTTCAGGTAAAAAAAAAATACTTAGAGAGCTCGGATTTTCATCAAATTTTGACACAATATTTCTGAATGTATGTACTTTCGAAAACAGTAAAAAACATCGATATTTTGAAATTTTCAAAGTGAACTGGCCCCTTAAATTTTGTCTATAGCGAACGGCTGTGATCGTTTCACCTGGTTTCAGCAACTCATGGTACACCATACCTTCTTGATCCCACCAAACACACAGCATCACCTTTTGAGCATGAATATTGCGTTTTGGCGTTGATGGACCTGATTCACCCGGCAATACCCATGTTTTTTTTCATTTGGGATTTTCATAATAAACCCATTTCTTATCATCAGTCACGATTTGATGTAAAAATGACTTCCTTTCGCATCGTTCAAGCAACAATTCACAAACCGTTTTTCGCTTTTCGAGTTGTCTCTCATTTAATTGATGTGGTAACCAATTTCCCGCTTTTTGTTCCAGTCCAAGATTATGTAAACGTTTGCTAACAGCCACTTTAGTAACGTTTAATGTATTAGACAATTCTTTAAGGGTCTGATATCGATCTTCATTGAGTAAGGCCTCCAATTCTTCATCTTCAAATTTTTTCGGCTGTCCTGGACGTTCTTTGTCTTTAAGCTCAAAATCGCCACTTTTGAATCGTCTAAACCAATCTCTGCGCATTGTCTCAGATAGAGCACGTTCACCATAAGCTTCTTCAAGTAGGCGATGACTTTCAGCAGCACTTTTTCTTAAATTAAAGCAAAAAAGCAAAGCTACCCGCATATGCTGTTTCGTTGCTTCAAAACCTGATATTTTCGATATTATAAAAAAAGTACTGTGTACAAGCGAATTCACTCTCGAATACTGAATATTGCAGTTTATATCCAATACTTCAACGCAGTATAGTTTTAGTGTTACTTCTATGGAAATAATACTAGTTACCCCATCTCAAATAAAACAGCGGGAATTAAGTTTAAAACCCAACAAATTAATTCCGTTCCCCCAAACCATTTGCCTCGCTTTCATCAATTTAGTCTGTGCAAATACAAAAGCGAAAAAGACTATTACTCATAGTTTCATTCTATTGTTTTTTGTGTCTCTAATGAAATGACGAATATGAGAAGCAGTAAGAGAAACCTGGCGCGTTTTTACGGTAAAATAAGAGTTAATAAAAAATTAATAACAGTTATACGACGTGAAAGAGATGTTGACACAAAGAAGAGATTCAAAAAAGAAAGTGAAAAAACTTTATTAATATCTAAGAAAAAAAGACGTTGGCGTCTCGAGTTCGGAACAATTCTTTCCGAAATTACAAAAAAATATCATATATTTCAACCCGCTCGACCGTTTTTCCATTGTTTTTCGACTAAAATACATCCTCTTTCAGGATTTTAATTTTTCATGAATCAGCCGAATAGATTCAGTTTTCAAGGTGTATAACTTTTACAATTTCGGTGAACTACTTAAATTAAATATCAAAAAAAGATACAATATTATACGATGAAAATTAAACAGCTCAATCGTAGCTATAACGTACAGCTTAGAAACAAGCGAAATACGAACAAATAATTTGTTAAGCAATGACAAACTGATCTCTCAACGATCTTCTTTGAAACCGAGAGAAACACTGATGACGTACAGTATAAAACAAAAAAGGACGCAAGCCCAAAAGTGTGAATAACCGAAAAGTGAATTGTCACGTCCAAAACCATAACCAATCACGAAAGATTTATCGATTTCTGAACTGTCGTAATTTTACAACAACATACGATATCTTATTTATCATTTTCTTTATAATTCTTCCATCTTGACGATATCTTGAATACTAAATATTTTTGTTGATATTTCTTACAGGAAGCGGAAAGTGCAATCTGCAGTATGAACGGCCAATGGCTAGGTAGCAGAAGCATCCGAACGAATTGGGCGACCCGCAAACCACCACCACCGAAAACCGACAGTGAGTCATTAATCCGACAATTATTACCATGTTAATGTCTTTTCCTGAATATCCATGCAATCTCCCATTGAGTACGACTATACACTCATTATTCATGTGAAAAAGCTGAGAACGATAATTACGTGCTTTCGCGGTCACAAATTGCTCTCAGTCCGCGATCGATCTGGAGAGAATTTATACATCCTTTCAGAAGTTGACACGAATTCACGTACAAACACAAATACGTACATACACGCGCATATCAGGATATATATGTATATTGAAAGTATATAAAATTGGACAGAGTTTGAAGACGACGATTCCTCGATAACTGCTCCCGAAACTTTAGCGAAGAACTTGCTCGGTCCAAGTTCATCTCACGAGATCTTCTAAAAGAGATGGAATGGGGTATGTGACTCTTTCGTTCACGAAAACATCTTAACTAGACTCGTAGATTCGATGTAACCGATTCTCGTTCCTACACCTTCACCCTCGCGGCTCGACAACTCTTTAGAGCTGCCCAGAAGTTGCGTAGAGGTTTTAACATCCGCGAAAAGCGTTATATTACTCGAGTCAAATTCAGGAAAAAGTTTTTCATTGATGCGCTAACATTTGTCTACAGATATACACACGTACTTATTTCTACACATGCAAATACAGATAAAAAAAAAGTATGACAATAGGGAACGATGAAATCTTTGATAAATGGCCATTTCGATATCAATCAGTATGATCCAATTATCGTTTTAAAAAAACTATATTTATACTTTTTTAAATGTCATCAAGTCAAGAGTTGTTCTATTAAATTTACTCTTTTCATTACATTTTTTTCAAATACGAAATTCTACAGTTAAAAAGAAATGTAATATTTCATAAAATCGATATAGAATCGCGATATTTGTCAAGCTTATTAGGGAAATTCGTGGCGGTTTTATGCAAATAAATATTCATTTATAAGAAAAATCATAAGAAGGTAAGGCAATTAAGCAGAGATTTAAACCAAGATCATTAGACGATGAGATAGTTTTGCAATATCATTTGAGTCTATGCGCCCAACAAATCTGTGCCGTGTGATAACTCGAAAAGTGTAGAAACTTAGAGGTAAGGTTGAGTTCTATAAATGGAGGAAGAAGATTTGCGCTGTAGAGAGAAATTTGAAGGTCCAAGCGAGTGAGAAGTGGAAAGGAGAGTGAAGAGAAGGGTGATCCTCGCCGGGTGCCGCAGGTCACGCCAAGAGGGTATAAAGTCTCGGTGGGCAGAATCTCTTCGAAAAGTGATGAGGAGAAGAGAGGGAAACTTTTCTCCCCATCTCTCTTTCTACGGCGTCGCCTCGTTAGAGCGCGGTAAACCGGGCGAATCCAATTCGAGTTACGAGCAAAACGCATAATGAGCTTTTGAAGGTGCTGGCACCCGAAAAGTGTATGTGAGAGAAGAGAAGAAGGAGAAGGAGGAAGAGACTGAAGAAGCTTTTCGGTCAACTCCCGGTAGTGAAACCAGGTATTATTATTATATTATCATAAGCGGCTGTGCGAGCCCAACGAGCGTATATATACCGAGACGTTCTGGGCCGTCAAACCGTTGGACCAACTAATTTCATTTCGTGGGCTCTTTAATTAGTATTCGTCGCGAGAAGTCCAAAGTTTTTCACTATGGCGAAAGAGGGAAGACGAAAAGAGGGGCAGGAGGGAAGGATGAGGAGAAACTGCTGCCTTAAGAAGGAGTGCCAAACTATATTATACTTATATTTGTGTGCATATATAGTTATATTTTAATACTTATCCATATGTATGCATATAGATATTTAAGTACCGAGACCCCATGCGAATCTGTAAGATTCTACAAAATCTCTCGGCCTCCCCTTTCTTCGCTCTTACACTCTTTTGCTCTCGTTTTGTTTGTCTTATACCCGAAATTTGCATAGGCCACAAGGAGGCACCTTTGCCCCACACTCCATTTTATTAACTTTTGCCTCTTCTTCAGTACTTCGAAAAGCTTAGGATACCATAAAGCTTGTACGATGGCCCTCATGCTCGGCCGACCGTTCGTCCGAAAAAAAGAAAGGGACACTTTTGCTACTACGCGCTCTCACAAACTCTACCACCAAAAAAGAAGGATTCGTTTTTTTCATCTAACACGAAAGCGACAAAGTGCTCTCTTTGGGAATGTATTTGGCCCCCTGATATTCGGACGAAAGTCAATAATCGTTGATATGATTGTCCGATCATTTCATTTCTTGATTTTTCGGTATTGATAAAATTAACTAAAACAATTTATAATAATAGGAATAATTCTCTGTGTATCTACACTCGTATATTTTCTTTATGTGTCATAGAAAACGAATTTTAAGCACAGGTCAAGCATTCATTAAATTTCGAATATTTGATGAGAACAGAAAAAAAAGGAACTCGCACTAGGAATTTAACTGAGAGCGTTTGTAAAATATGAAAAATAAAATCTACTACAAAAACCCCTAGAGATTTTTAAATATGTCTGATGCACGACGGAATGGAAAGAGCTTTTGAAAAGCGATGATATGAAGAAAACAACGAAACCACAGAGCCTATCCATCTGTCTCGCTTTTTCTTCCTGTCTCCATCCTCCCTTTCCCGAGTACTCTCTTCCTTTTTTTACTCGTCAGTAAATCGAGTTGGCTTCCTGACTATTTCACTATAACGCGGTATATATGCTGGAAAGTTGAAACGTACAGCGAAGGAAATCCAGCACGGCTGTTTCCGTTGCAGTAGCAACAGCCAACGAGACCTCGCGTATCACACGAGATCTTTTTTCGTGCTTATACCTTTAGGCAATTTGAAATTCAAAATAGTTTACCTCTCTTTCTCTCTGGCTGCCGGTGAGAGGAAACTACATCTGCGTTGGAGTAAACCTAGTGTGGTTTTCGTGTGGAAAGTAAGAGAGAGCGAGAGAGAGAGAGAGAGAGAGTACAAGAGACGAAGGGAGAAACAGAGAGAGGGAGAGAGAGATCGCGAACAGTTAATATTTAAGTCCACTTGCGAGTCCCTGTCGGACTAAATTTTTCAGGACAGGGTGTGTTTCGTTTTGGGAGAGTAGAAAAAACATGGGGAAAAAAGAATTCTCGACATATGAGATAACCACACTGATTTTTCCTCGTTTCTTTGCAAAAAATATAAAATACGAGAACGAGAAGAAACAAACAAATATAATAAAGCTGCTTTTAGTTACTTTTTCTAAACAAAATATATGTGACAGCACTCTGATCCCGAAATAATGTTGGGAATACGTAGGTTTCAATCCTATTTTCGAAGCTTTTACCACGACGATATACCCACACGAGGGTGGCATGCTAATGCTTTGATTTGGAATCACTTAGTATTTTCCGCCAACTGGGTCAATATTTTATGACCACCGGCTGGCAATTAGTTAACTTTGCAGCATTTGAGAGAAAGAACGAGAGAAGGAAAGAAAAAGAGGGAGACAGAGAGACAGACAGAGAGAGAGACAGATAGAGAGAGAGAGAGAGAGAGAGAGAGAGGGCCAAGCAAAAACTGCAGTAATGCAAAAGGCTCAACTCCGGTGCTTTAGATTAATGTCAAAAGTTTCGTATCGCTCTTTATGTTTCTCCCCCCACCCCTCTCTCTATCACCATCTCGTTTTCCTTTTCGCTTTCTCTGCTGCTCCGGTCGATCGTTCGAGGGATCGACCGTAGCCAATAGTCGCGACAATTCCCTTGATATGTACTTTGCCAATGAAAATTTTCTCGAAAATATCTCTGTGTTACGAAGATATCACTTTCCTACGAAAAAAGACATTCCTCCTTCTACGCTTTCGAAAACTTTTTACTTCTTTTTTCTATTCACAGATGATGAAACAACTTCAAACTAAAACTTGCAAATTACTTCCTCAAAATTTAACCGAAGCTTCAAATGTCCTCTATGGGAAACTTCCCTCTTTAATTTTGATTCCCTTGAAGCGGAGATTTCGAAGTTTTAATTCGAAGTTTCTTTCTTCCAGTTTAACAAAATTGTAACAATCTGATTGAATTTTGAAACGCAAAGACTGTTGTACGTTCTTTTATAATTTCATATTTTGTATTAAGAAAAAAAAAAAAAAATGTTATCCCTCAACGTCGCACTGGATTTTTCCATAGTTAAATTTATTATTTCATCTTATGAACATCTGAAAAATCACAGAAAATAGGATAGAAAAAAAGGTTAAATTAGGCCCAATATATTGAGAAATATCATCGAAAGAAAAGTTTGGATCACGAAAATTATCGATGACTAAATCGTGTTACTGATATTCAATGCTTACTACGTGAATATTTTGAATATTCCGTTTTCGTATGAACCCGTTGTTCATCCGTTTATTATATATGAGGTATTCCACGTCAAACCGGCGGACTTTTTCCCTGACCCTCGCCGATTTGGGTAATTATTTTTTATATGATTATATGAAGTCTAAAAGATACCCTGAAATTTTTTCAGATTTTTCTGAACAGCCATTTTTGAAAAAAAAAAAAACAAAATCCAAAAAAAAGCCCCTTTTTAAAAATCTGAAAAAATTCCTAAAAATCGGTGATTATATGCCAAACATTTTAAGCTACCACCCGTAGTGGAAGTACGATTTTTTCTGTGTGTTAATCGGCTAATAACGTTAAAAAATTCTAAAAATATCGAAAAACACTTACTCCGGCCCAATAGTTGAATATTTTGGTGCCTAAAACTAATTTTCGTCACAATTTTCGAACAATCAAATCAAAATTAGAACACCGATCCCATAGGATCCTCAAAAAGAATTGATTTTTATAAAATATGAATGAATAAAGATGAATACCTCAACTTTTTGCCTGGCTCAATTTTTTTTGTCTTGTACTGGTCTAAAATATCCCAAAAAAATTTTTGGGTACGAAAATATTCAATTATTGGCCCGAAATGAGTGGTTCTTGATTTTTTGAGAATTTTTTCTACTTTAATAGCTCATAAAAACACAGAAAAAATCGTACTTCCACTACGAGCAGTAGCTTAAAATGTTTGGCATATAATCACCGATTTTTAGGAATTTTTTCAGATTTTTAAAAAGGGGCTTTTTTTTGGATTTTTTTTTTTTTTTTCAAAAATGGCTGTTCAGAAAAATTTGAAAAAATTTCAGGGTGTCTTTTAGACTTCATATAATCATATAAAAATAATTACCCAAGTCGGCGAGGGTCAGGGAAAAAGTCCGCCGGTTTGACGTGGAATACCTCATATACAAATACGCGTTTAAAAAATCCTAACACAGAAAGAGGGAAACAGAAAGAGAGAAAGAATCAATGACGTAGTTTTATATTTTCTAATTTATATACACACGTGGATCCACGTATATGCTCATGTATAATCTCACTCAGTTTCCCATCTCTTCGATATGCATATAAATCTTTCCCTCGCTCTCTCTTTTGCTCTTGTATTGTTTGCCGGGTGGTAGTGATAATTACTTTCACAGCCCGAGGGAAATGTTGTCCATTTCTTCTTCTGCTTAGTCAATGTTTGCGTGTGTGTGTTTATTCAAAATCTCGTATGCCCGTCATATTTCGTTGAACGGGGTTTGGATTGGTCGCGACACCCTCTAGGCAAATTCAACTCTCGCGGGAAAGCAAGACGAACGTTTTCACGTGTATATATATATAGGTGTATCTTATAAACGGGATATTCAACATCGAGTTTAACTGTTTTTGGTGAATAACATTTGCGATAACTCTGCAAATAATTCGTGAACGATTGATCGGATATTTTTATTAACAAAAGTTGTTCATATCCATCATTTTGGGATCGTTCTCTCGCGAATTATGATTAAACTTTCTGCACAAAGATATCGTTATAGGTGCAGATAAAAACAAACAAAAATTACATAACAAAAATAATTATAATTTCTCCAAACAATATAAAACCTCTAAAGCATTGCACAATTTTGTTAAAAATTTGCTAAAAGAGCACGATTACCGGTTCACTTCCCGTTATGGTGACTGCATATGCCAAAAAGTCAATCAAACCCAATATCGCTCCGCCGAAAATGCATAGATCGAGGAAACAGAAAAAAACGGAAAAGTACTGAAAAGAAATAATTTAAAAAAAAAAGAATCGAACTTTACCAACCGCGAGATTTGCTGCAACTCGTTTTTTTTCTTTTTCTCTTAAAAAATCTGCCATTCGATTCTCTCTGTGGAAAAACGGGAAGTTCCGCTTGTTGCGCACACGACCAACTCGTTGAATCAAATTTTTTATTCTCACTGCTCTCTTCGTTTTCGGGGTGAGGATTTTTTCCTGTTTTTTTTTTTTTTTCTTTTTAATCAATTGCACCATCTCATCCACAAAACACAGCGAGTGTTCCGTATAAAGGTGCATACGTTGAAGAATCTGCGTAGCAAATCGTCTCCAACCGTAACAGCAATTTTACTATATACAAGTATATGGAAAAATTGCTGATATAGATGAAGACCGCGAGAATATCAATTTTCTCTCGCCGAAATATATACCTATGCATATATTGGCTAGAAAGAATTGATATTCCCTTAGGTGAAAGTCGAGAGACCGCGAAACGTTTAAAGCATTATCGAACACTCTTTGTGCACGACGGTAAAGTTTTGCGACACAGTTACTATAAGTCTCCACTCAAGAGCGCCACTTTTCACAGACGAGTACGCGAAAGAGAGAATTTTTCTGAATAATGGAATAGACGTTGAAAAAAAAAGGACGAGTACGCTCGAAAAAGAAAGGACGATGATAAAGGAATCAGAGGAAGAAGAGAATATGAATTCATTCGGCGTTTATCTCAATTTAAACAATATTCATTCCGGTCCCCAATGGGACATCGTTCGATTAAATAATCGTTTATTTTCGACAAGATTTTGTGAGCAATCAATGAAACAGATCTTTTGATTCGTGAAACTTTTACGTGTTGAAACTGTACTGTGAAAAATTTACTAGCGTAGAGATACTGCAAACTTTAAATCAACTTTTTTCATAGGGAATTTTGGTGTTTTAATACCCCTTAAACATTTTCAGTCGAGTAATCCTATTATCATGTAGTACATACGGACAAGTCTGATAAATGTCAGAGTTAAAGAGGCTGTAAAACGGATGTTCTCTGATTGGCAAAGTATTCACGTTGCTTTTGAGTTTCAACAAAACTTGATGACGTTTGAAAACTTTTGGAGTAAATTAGTCATGTTCCTAAAATTTTAACTTATCTTTTCCCGAAATGTCGAACTTCTCCTTATCTCTCTTTCTGTTCGTCTCCCTCTTTCTTTCGCTCTTTCTAGCTGCATAATTTTCTTGCATCATAATACGTTTGAATACCACACGCGTTCGACGACATGAAAGACGAGGCGAGAGGATTAGCCGTATGGCCAAAGACCAGGGTGCTAAGAATTCACGACGGAATTGGATTTCTGAATCTCTCTCGTAGTTACTACTTCGAGACCCATCGAGAAATTCTCTATCCCTCTCATACATTTTATTTTCTCCGTTTATTTTTCTCTCTTTCTCTCTCTCTATCTCTGTCCTTCTTTCTCTCTCTCTCTCTCTCTCTCTCTCTCTCTCGGTTTCCCGTTTTCTCACATTCGCCATTCCCAACATCCCCCTCACAACCCCTTTCGATGCTCTCACTCCCACGAGCACTCCCCAAAAACTTTGGCTATTATACAAATCGAGTCGATAAACGTCTCTCGCGTCCCTCGCGAAATTCTCTGTTCCTCTCCCCCTCTGTCTCTCTCTCTCTCTCTCTCTCGCTCTCTCATTTCCTTTCTCCCTTTGGCCTCTTTGTCACTCTTCCTCGTTCTGACACGGTTTCTATCCATCTCTACTAGCCTCTTTCCCACTCTTCGTAAATTCTCCACGCAAATCGTCGCCCGTTTGTCCCATTGACGACATGGCCGCTTTAGAACGATTCGATCGTAGCAGCCGCGGAAAATGCCACCATCTCTATCTCTCATCCGCAATCTACAAAATCTCGCACTCACTCACTCACTCACTCACTCGGTACTCTTCAACCCTCGCGCCCCCCGTCCCACCTTCAACCATCCGTCAACAGCAAAACCTTCCTCGATGTTCTCTCTCCCTGTCTCTCTTTCTCTCACGTACACCCTTCCCCTCCCCCGCCGCTCTCCTGCTCCTATTCCCATATAAATACACAGAAACTCGCTTGTCGATATCTCGATTCGCTGCCAAGAAACCAGCGAGACACGCGAGATTCATAAAACGAATTGACAGCCACGGTTGCGATCATTAAATCCAGAAGTTTCGGGAGAAACAAAAAAGAGAGAATTTCGCGTATGAAAATATCTATAGATATATTTATCAATCGTATAGCATGTCAAAGAGTGAGAGAAGCAGTAAATCTGAAATAGAAAATAATCAATGACATCGTTGCACGCGAGAAACATTCCCCTTTACATTTTTTTCAATAAATTCTATTTTTTCGTAGCCATATCGCTTTGAAACGTAGAGTTATTTTTGAGCCTGCGCCAAATGATTATCCGCCTTGTTTCAGGGTAAATATGGGCATTTAAATACATCATCATATCCAATAATAGATATATTCGGTTTAGTTATATCGTATAAACCATCGAAGAATTCTCTGTATGGCAGTAATAATTGTTCGCGCTAATGAGCCGGATTCTGCTTCGCTCGTCGCTCCTCTCAACTTTCTCTCTCTTCCGTGAGCCTGAACAACCGCGTTCATTCGGAGGGAAACAATTTTCGCGCGGTTACGGTTAACACTAACACTATATACACTGTATATTACCGGGCTGTCCACGAAATAGGGGTGCGAGTATATACTCGCGCGAATATGCGGTTCGACGCCACAAATATATCGGAGAACGCGGTGGTTATGAGGGCCGGAGTCTTATTGATTCGTCTGTATGGATTGAGGGATGCAACATGGTGTTTAACATTGGTGAAGCTTGTTTTGGTCCCCATTAAAGAGTTTCGTGAGCTTGATAACGATTTTGAGATATTAAATATATATTTCTCATCGTAATGGTCAACGTTACGAAAAATCTATTCAATGCACTCATTTCAATAACAAAACTGACCGGTATCGTCGAATTTCTTGCAGGGAACTACAAACAACAATCAAAAAATTACTAAATTTTCTATTGAATTAAGACTGTGGTCTAGTTTAGAGGGTCAGAACTAACGAATTTGTTTTTTTTACTTTAATCGATAGTTCAAGCATCGAACAATATGTTCCCAAAGTTTGAAGACTATTGGAACGTAAACGCTACAAACTTTAGATCGCATTTTCTCGAAATATCGTTTTTGTCATTTCTCGAATTTGGCGAGATTCATAGCAAAAAAAGTATTTGACCTATCGACCTTAAACAAGACTTATTCTTTAGAGTATTGCCAACCATCCTAAATGAACTAAGAAAATTGTTAAAAACTTTATTTTAAACAATATTTGTTGCAAAAAAAATGATAAAGTTTGGCTCAAAATCGTCACTTTTACGTTCCAACTCGTAAATTTTTACTGTTTTACACTGTTTCTTGATTTTTTTTTAGTTCATCGACTATAAAAAAGTGTCTAAATTAAAAATTTTTTTGGTTTTTTTATTTCAGGTAAAAATTACGGGCTTCACAGCCCTCGCCAATTTAAACCTCCTATGGCGAGGTGCTTCGTTCATGAACCCCTAAGTACATCGTTCCTTTATTATATTTCGATGAAATTTTTTTTATGTACTGTTGAAATGTGTAATAGAATGTTTGCAAAAGTTCAGAAAGATAGTTATTATTTTGACTTGAAAAAAAATTCGTGAAAATCATCTTTTTTCTTACCCTCTAAACTGGACTATAAACTGCCTTAAATAAATTACAAATATAGCTTCGAGTATTCTGGGAGAAAGCTCGAAACATTGAACCGAAACTTGCATGCGTAAATATAGCGAATAAAAAAAATGAGTCGATTTTGAGATAAAAAGAAAACATACAGTTATTAAGTTGAATCGGTGACCCGTATTGCTCGTTGCACTCTACATTGCTATACCACAACTGCAGGTTATAACTTGGGGTTATATATCGGTAGCAACCGAGGGGGTTGATAGGAGTGAAGGAGACAAGAAGTCGCGGCATGCATTTACATAAAATAGGCCCCGTTTGTTTTTCTTTCTGTAGTTTTTTCTTTTTTTTTTTTTTTTTTCAAGCTCGCAGGGCACTGGCGGAGCGAGCCGTTTTTCTTTGCCTCAACCGTTGGCTGATAGCTCGACGGTGCATTGCGATATATATATATTTATATGCATTTTAGAGCCGGTCGATCGGCGCAATCTTTTTCTCTCATAGCTGTCAGCGTCAACTCTTCTCGCCGGACCTTTTTTTTTCTTCTATTATTTCAATTTATATATGTATACGTGTGTAACAAACGGCTGGTAGAAGTGCTCGTAGCATTTCTAGCCGCAGCACAGTAACGCGAGACCCACCCCTTTACAACCTCCGAGCCCCTGAGCCAGCCGGGCCTGCTTTGCATGAAATTGTTGTAATTTCGTGGTAAATGAATCGAGATAGAAGAGAACAGCGCGAGAAAGCTTTCGTACTTTCGTACTTATAAAAAGGGTTGTTTTCGTGGTTGTTGGATGTAGAGACTGCGGAATAAAAACGAGGCGAACTGATTTCCGGAACGAGAAAAATTCAAGTGTGAGAGAACACGGAAGATTTAAGATTCGTGAGTACAGAAAATAAAGCCGATGACGAGGTTCTGTTGAAAAGCGTGAATGCGAGCCACTTTTTTGTGCGAACGCAAGATTGAAGGAACCATAAAATTTGGAGAAAAATAGTCTTGGATTGACTAAGTAAGAAAGACGTGCAGAGAATTAATTCGTTGCACTCTCAAAAACAAATAAATCTTTCGGTACAACGATCCGAATACAAAATTCAAATTATTTTCACATCAAACAGACTTTTGTCTTTCGAAAGGAAATTCGAGTGAGTCGAGAAAAAACTACAGGAAAATATAAACCAACGCAAATACTGCCGATGTTAATCATTCATCAAAATTATCAACCATCTTCACGAATTCAGAAAACACGAATGATTTTCTGAAAATAGTAAAAAAAACCGTGTAAATGTTTGACTTAGCCTTCATGGCTTTCACAAATACCGGAAATTGATTGAGTTATAGAGAATGCACATTTATTATTTTTTTTATGTACAAAACGGAAACAGTTTTATTGCTACTAGCGGGATTGCGGTTAATATCTGACTACGTAGATGGAGTCTATATTTAGGGGAGGGTACTCGGAGCGCATAGCATCATCGCGACATCATCCAACATTGTTTTTTCATTGGCAGGACTGTGCCGCGTTCTGTGTGTAGTAAAACAGCCATAATTTAAACGTACCCACGAGGAAAGAGAAAGAGGGAAAGAAAGTGAGACAAAAAGATGTCCGTTTAACCCGCGCATACGTGTTAAATGACGTAGTTTACGTCCTTTGGACTCTTAACATTCGATCCAACCATCATATCGTAACGAACGGTCTCGTTTGTGTTCGCGGTGCGCGGTTACCCTCTCTCATGTGCCCGGGGGATGTTTGCATGCGCTCGCTAAATACACTATATTATTTACATACACGTATTGGCACGGTCCTCGCTCTCACGGGAGACCACCAGACTGCACACATCCACGCAAACTCGCAAACATCGAGCACACATAGAGTATAAGTTTATGTAGAATGGAAAGAGAGAGAGAGAGAGAGAGAGAGAGAGAGAGAGGAAAGAGTGAGAGTGAGCTGGTTGTGGCAGCCAGTTAGGGATGGCCCAAAGCCAGGAGAATGTAGCGAAAATAAAAGGGGAAGGGAAACGAGAGAGGGTGTAAAAATTGCTGCTATAATTGGTCTTTTACGAGAACTGAAATTCTTCTGAATTTTCCACCACCGTTATTCCAACTCCGACGTTCGGTGTTTCCCTATTTTTTTCCCCTGGTAGCAATCGACTACAAGTGAGATAGAAAAATGTTGCGTGTTTTAACTCGACTCTGTGCAGAAGCAACAAAAAAAAGGTATTTCTAGAGTATTGCAAAAAATTGGATATTTCTAGGGGATGCAGGCGAATTTCTGATTGACAGTGAATCCGTTCGAGCCAGTTTCAATTGAACAATTCATCGTAAAAATTAATTTTTCACTACAAAAGTTTCATTTCTTTGTATCCTGCACTGAAAAAAAAAAAAAAAAATTAAAGTATCGCCAACTACGCGATGAGGTTGGATGAATTTCGTTGCCCCAATAATCATATTTAATCATCCTGTGGTTGATCCATTGAAAATCATGTCGTTGAGACAACTACGCCACGGTTTTGCCCCTAAATTTTCATTTATTTCACTTGAGTCTATTTCATGTGATACAACCGCAATAAATGGTTACGTTGAAAAAAAAATAAAACTTGAGACACAGAATCGATTGAATTTGAAATAATCACACGGAGGTTGAGTTGTATACGAGAATTGAATTCAATGACACCGTAAATCAACGGAATATAATTTGTGAAAGCTAATTATCTAGTAGTAATTTGGATGAAATCTTTTGTTACTACTCAAACAAATAAACCTTTTGCTAAAGCTACTAAAATTTCGTTGCGCAAACTATAAGTTTTGTTTAACATGAATTATACATATCGTAACCGGACAGCCTTATTCCCTGGCTGGATTTTTGGTGTGGCAGAAATCCGCTAGAGGGCCGCGGGCGGAGCGCTCTCGCGTAAGCGCCGCATCGCCCGTGTACATATAAGGCATTGAATCGTTAACTATCGATCACTACGACCGATGGTCTTCGAGAAAACTCGAACCCTTGTTTTAAGAGGTAAAAAGGTCTAAGGCCTTATCGTACAATTAAAGTACGCTGATATAAAAAGGTTTTGCCACCTAATTATGTCAGGATAGGCGCTCTTACTAGAGTAAAAAATCGACCAATCGTATTTACTATTCGCATTTAATATTCGTATTTAGTAAGTCGCAAAATACAAAATCAAAAATATCAAATAAAAAATATTCCAAAAATTATGTATATAAAAAAAATTTCAAATATTTCTTACAGTCATTTCAAAATCATAATTGTTCGGTACAATCACTATACGTTTTAATTATACAATGCAATTCATTCGATCCAAACGTGATTGATACAATTGATTGAAATACTTTTCCGCATTTCCCAAGCAATGTTTTAGTTCTATCGAATATTTAAAGTTTTACCTCAAATTGCGGGCATAGTTGGCTCAACAAAATACCTTCAACTACGCGTGGAGGTTGCGTCAACTACGCCATTGGTTTCGCCTTATCCAACCTCAGGACGTAGTTGAGCCAACTACGCCTCCGTTCTCAACATTATGCCTTTTTTCAGTGTGGTAAATTTAATATAACGAGCTCTGGTCTAAATTATTTTCAATTAAAATGAAGTAAATTTGTATTTCGTTTCTCTTAGAAACGAATTACAAAGTTCTCCATTTATAAGAATTTGTTTTAGCATACGAATGACCTTTTTTCATGCGTTAAGACGAGAAAATATTTTTCCATGGAACCCTCATACATATATATTAGATACTGCCTTCGACAGTCACTTAAACACAAGTTAGGATCACGTCCCCCGGAAATCCATGCCATGTGAAAAATAGTCTCTCGTTGGAAAGCACGAAAGGTTTCAGTTTGATTTTCCGGACTCTGTACGTATATATTTAACCATGAATGCGTGTGTGTTCATGATAACGTTGTATTCTGCCTTCGAGAATGTTTTCTCGCACTTTCTTTGACCCTGGCCCACCCTTCTTTCACGCTACACTAGCCGCACAAGTGCCAAACGATGTCGAACATCACTCCGCAAAGGTCACTTTTAATCGCTTAGTGCCTTTACGAGCTCAAATCCCTGTCAAGTTATGTACAAGTCCAGACAAATTCGCTAAACCATATCCATACACCCGTTAAAAGCGATGACTCCATTCTTCTATTTTCCTGTTCAATTTATTTTGAGTTGAGAACCATTCTCGTAAAATATCGCCATTTGACATTAAAATTTGCTGATCTTTCCCATTGCATGAAAAAGTCTACCAGCTGCATGAAAAGTGGAGATTAATTCGAAGTTCAACAATAAAAGTTGATTTAGCCAAGAACAAATGATCATCTCAATGATGCCTCATTTTCTACCACATTATTTGTGACCTAAACTTTTCCTATCAACCATAATTAAGGCACTATTAGATAACCCTGTACAAGTGAACAATAGAAGATCTATTAGAATCATCAATCTGCGATGAAGGATTCTTATATAGGAAGACAAACTGAGTATATTTATTCCCAATCCAACATCTCCATGTATAAAAATAGAAGTAGTATGTTTGATGAAGGAAAAACATATATAAATGAATCCGTCTGAGCATAAGTGAAGCGAAGAGCACACGTGCCCCGGCCGAGTATTGGCGACCTTTATTGGGGCCGCCAATCTATTAGGGCGCGCGAGCCGGAAAGAGAGAAGGGCAAAAGCTCGAATTTATGCCACGACTACAAATCTTGGCTTGGCTCGAGGTTCCCAGCAGCAGCAGCAGCAGCAAAAGCAGCAAGGGGTCCAGGGGTCGGGGTGAGACGAGGAGGGTCCTAGGAAGGAGGAAACCTCGGAATGGGAAGAGGCAAGAGCGAGACTGTATCGTCTATAGATAAATATATATAAATTGAGGAAGAAGGAAGCAAACGCTGGCGTTCACTCAGGCGCAATCGAAGTTGGTTTGAGTGAGGCTACACCAAACTAAACCCTATACGGTTAGAGGCTGCAAGGAGAGAGAGGAAAAGAGAAAGAGAGACAAAAGTTACTGGACGATTGAGGGTGGCGACCGAGGCTAAGAGAGTCCATCCTCCACAAGTAACATACATACATATATAGGTTAGTAAATATATGTTTATACAGGACTTTTCACGTCAATTCAACCTAAATTCGACCCTTACGATACAATTTTATTTCTCACTGTTTTTCCTTACGCCCCAATTTCTTAGGTCACTTAAGATTTTAGAAACATCATTTTTTCAAAGTAAACGGAAGTGAAAAGTTATTGTCAGCTAACACTGTTGACAAAAATCGACGCGCTGTTTCAGCAATACTAGAGGGTTATTTTTTGCGTACGAGCACAACCAACCTAGAAATTTATTAGGGTTTGCCTGTTCAGAATTAGGCCGTGATCAGGTTGCAAAATGGGCAGGCTAGTATGGGACCCCTGATCCGGTCGTAATCAGGACTTCTATAGTAACTGACAAATCAGGCTAGTCTCAAACGGCCCTAATCAGGTGTGATTGGGTGAGGCCCTACTGACGCATGCCCTAATCAGGCCTTCGTATGGCGTATTCTAATAATGTCCAACTGAGGCCCCTATGGGGCTTTAGTACGGCAAACTGTAATAGCACCACCCCAAGATTTACCCTATAACGCCCGGTAAGGCCTGTCTTATGACTTCGGTAGCATTGCTACAACATCGAAACGTGGATCTCTAACCTCAAAAGTTTTGAATTCGCGCGTGAATACTGCTCCCGGTTTTATTGAGTGTTTATTTATTTAGTTTATTACAATATGTATATCCGCGGTGTCAACGACTGGAGATTTAATTTATTTAAACCATTCGAGTAAAGATATAGCGTTGAATTGCGTGTACCTGTTATAATTATGAATGGTTCCTAAAGAAAAAATCTAACCTAACAAAACACCACGTGGTTATAGTTGTGATGTGTACTAAGTGATGTGTTCAATATACTCATACGAAAACAAAATATCAAAAAATAGAATTAAATGAATCTTTAAGAACGATGAGAACATAGTGAAAAAGTATTAATATATAATGTGAAAAGTAATGATGAAAGTTCTAACCTAAAAAAATACATACATAAACGTGTATGTATGTATTAAGAGGAAGCATTATAATGGCACAGTCAGGCAGCTCAATCGGGTCCATATTTCGCAGTCCGATCAAGGCCTAGTCAGGCAGCCTGATCAGGGCCCAATTAGTCAGCCTGCATCAGGGCATTATGTGCCATACCGTTACATTTCGTGTCAGGGCGCTATCAGGTCGCCTTGTAAGCACCTTTATACGGCAATGAGGCAGCCTGATAACGACCTGAGAAGGTCCCTACTACACAGAGAGAATTTTATACGAAAAATTACTATATTGATTTCACTATGTTCACATTACTATGTTTTGTTCAAATTTGCTATGTTTTTCTATTCAAAACATAGTCAATTTTGCTCAGAAATGGCGACATGGTTCTACACCGCAATGTGAACATAGTAATTTTTCGTATAAAATTCTCTTTGTATAATTTCTAGGCGGGAAAGAAATGTGTCTGACGAAAGAATTTGTTAAAACTATTTTTTAAAGCTTTTAAAACTATTATTAACTAAACAATTTGTTTCAAACTAGTTTTTCATAGTTAGATTGATCTTTAACGTTACTCCAGCTCTGGTGGAAACTCAGTATATATTTCCACAGCTTTCTTGAGCAATTGATTATCCAACGCAAACACACCCGTCTTTTGCTATCCTTGCGTGTGTTCTCCTGTACGACGCTACCAACCCTGTCAACCTTTCTTGGAAATTCATTTTCGAATCATTTTGAAAAAAAATGCCAATGAGAAAACGTACATACCTGAAGTTACACTACTTTGTTATCTAACAACATTTTTTTACTTGAAATTTAACGATTGTTTGTATCAAGAAACTACAAGTAACCAACTCTGTCATTTCAAACATTTCTACACAACGTAATAATAATAATAATAATAACTTGGCGAATAAAGTGTAGAGGCAAAATTAATTATTAGTTCCTGATTGCTTAAGTCGAAATAAAGTAAAAAACCTTAGTAGTTAAGTCGCTTAATCCACCCTCTTTACGAAGTTTTGCTATGTATAGAGAGGATTCTAAGTATACATAGATTACTATGAATCCCATTTTAATTAGCAAAAAAAATAAGCTGGAAAAAATGAAACCATAAAGTAATAGGTTTCCTTCAAATGTTTTACGGTATTGAGGGGGTCATTCCGTGGTGATATACAAATATTTTTTTCATCCATGCGTTTAAAAGTTTTTCCGAGAACTCTTTGCATTAAAACCAGAAAATAGTTTTATTTAGATCTACTAGGATCTTTTATTCCAATTTTTTTAATCTGAATTAACAAAATTTCTATTCGTTTCAGCTAAAAAGCTGTATTTATAGGCCAATCAAGTTAGCATTTTAAATCTACAAAATGGACTTAAAAGCCAATTTTTGGTCAGTCGGTAGAGGATGACAGAAATCGACGAAATGCGCAAAGATCCAACAAAATTTCGCTGTGAAATCGCGGCCATCTTGAAAATAGGGATAAGTCTTGATATCTCGATTCCTATTGGTCGTAGGAACATTTTTTTTTTTTAGTTTTGAAGGAAAAAATATTTGCAACAACTTTTATTCGAAACATTTTTTGATAAGTATGACGATAAAAAAAATATGGCGGAAAAAGTGTCGAATTAATGACAAGAATATGGCTCGGCCGGAGAATTATACCTATATATACTTCTCTATAGAAATACTATTTTCATCACTTCGACGCTGCGATAAAAATTCCGACAGATGCAAGGTCAGAGCTTGACGGCATGAATTGTTGATTAAAAATCAACGGAAAGCATACGGTCGGTACCCAATATGAAAGAAATAAGTGATGAAGAAGAGGTATTAGGAATAAGCACACTGAAAAAAAAATTAAAGTATTGCCAACTACGCGATGAGGTTGGACGAATTTCGTTGCGCCAATAAACATTATGTATAGTTAATCACCCGGTGGTTGATCCATTGAAAGTCATGTCGTTGAGACAACTACGCCATGATTTTGCCGCTACACTTTAATTCATTTAATTTGAGTGTATTTCATGTGATACAACCGCAATAATTGGTTACATTGAAAAAAAATAAAACTTGAGACACAGAATCGATTGAATTTGAAATAATCACACGAAGGTTGACTTGTATACGGTCTGTCCGTGACTTGACAAAATAATAGCATCGAATAAACTTCTCTGCGAGAATTGAATTCAATGATACCATAGATCAACGGAATATAATATGTGATTAAGCTAATTACCTAGTAGTAATTTGGATGAAATCTTTTGTTACTATTCAAACAAATAAACCTTTCGCTAAAGCTACTAAAGTTTCATTGCGCAAACAATAAGTTTTGTTTGCGTAAAAATATGTATATAAAAAATATGTATATAAAAAAAAAATTAAATATTTCTTACAGTCATTTCAAAATCATAATTGTTTCGGTAAATCACTATACGTTTTAATTACACAATGCAATTCATTCAATCCAAACATGATTGATACAATTAACTAAAATACTTTTCCGTATTTCCCGAGCAATGCGATGATACGTTTTCAAATATTTATTGAATTTTATTCAAAAAATGTTTTGGTTCTATTGAATATTTAAAGTTTTACCTCAGATTGCGGGCATAATTGGCTCAACAAAATACCTTCAACTACGCGTGGAGGTTGCGTCAACTACGCCATTGGTTTCGCCATATCCAACCTCAACCCAGTGCGTAGTTGAGCCAACTACGCCTCCGTTTTCAACACTATGCCTTTTTTCAGTACTTTCAACCAATCAATATACAGAACTTAATGCAGTCAACTTTGGAGTCCTCTATCTCGGGTATTTTTTGAGTTATCGTAAATATGTACAGAATAAAATTGGTAGAGAATTGAGTCCTTTACAACTTTTGTATAAGATGTTTTTCGATTGGATCAACAGGGCGCGATATATTTGTCAAAAATTATTTACAATCCTTAATTATCGACGCTTTTTCCGCCATATTTTTTTTTATCGTCACACTTATCAAAAAATGTTTCGAATAAAAGTTGTTGCGAATATTTTTCCCTACAAAACTAAAAAAAAAAATATTCCTACGACCAATAGGAATCGAGATATCGAAACTTACCCCTATTTTCAAGATGGCCGCGATTCCACAGCGACATTTTGTTGGATCTTCGTTGCATTTCATCGACTACTGCCCCCCTCTACCAACTGTCAAAAAATTGGCTTTTAAGTCCATTTTGTAGATATTTCTTTATTCTAGGTCTAACTTGATTGGCCTATTAAATCAAATAGATAATGCTATTTGGATCCATTTATTCGAGTACCCACGTTAAAGCTTCTTGCTCCGGCCACCACGTGGCGCAGAGCGTCCAAGCATTTCTCACATACGAATACGCTCTGGATGTGCATAAATTGCGGGAACCAAAGTAGTTTTATTATTTTGATTGACTATATCTAAAAAGTCGAACGTGAATTTTTGTACCTATCCGGGATCGCATACCCTAGAAAATATTATTAAATAATATTATAATTGCATATGGTATAAATAATATTATAAATAATAATATAAATATTATTTTTATTCCAACTTCATATTCGTTTAATTTTGAAGTTAAAAATATGTCCGATTTCAAGATATATATTAAGTTTTTCATTAATCCAGAATATAAAAATAGTGTAATCAAAAAAAATAATTTCTTAAAGTTAAATAGACTATTTGGCCGTGAGACAAGAAAACAAATTTATTTGATTTAACTAGATCCTAGTTGAATCAACTAGATGTTTTTTTTGGGTGTATGAATACAAAGGTATAGTTTTTAGCTTATAGAATAATAGCTGATTTCGGGGCGTAAAAAATTGGAGTTGTTGGAATTTGCAGTCTTGAAAAGCGCCTGATAGACAAACACATACTTTGAGAAAGTTGTTTTTATTTCCCAGAAAATAGCTAAAGTTTGCGATTGGTATGAGGTACAAAATTCGTTGATCTGAACCAATATGAGTTTCGAAGAAATCTTTGTATTCCCATTTTGCACCGATTTTCCAAATCTTCTCGCACTCCAAGAGTTATTACATTTTTCTCAGAAGCGTTTTTCTGGTTTTTGAAAATCGTTCAAAGTCCAAATAAAATGAACAAAAAACTACATGGACCACTTCATTTTGCCGGAATCTTTAAAATCGATATATCGATAAAAAGTGCAGTGTAATTACTGCAGGGAGAAGTGAAAACGTTATTGGATCGTGCGAAAGTGAAGGAAGTATATATACAAGTGGATATACATATATCTAGTATATGTATTTCCGCGCAAGACGAAACTCGTTTCGCTGATATAGCTCTTGAACCCTTTGTACCGTATGGGCGGCGCTGTTCTCACGCAAAAGGGCTCAACAGGTGCGCGACTCCCTCGACTTCTCTCTTTCTCTTCGCGTTACTCATTCTTCTCTTATTTTCAGCTTATATATAGAGTTCTGTCGTCCATGTGCTATAGACTCTTTGTGGCTTTGTCGTTGAACACGATCAAGAAGCATGCATTAATCGTAAAGACATTGGAACAAAGCAATAGTAAAAAAAATAAGCATATTACGTTTGTAACATGATTGTTTTGTTTCCGAGCTCTTGGCATTCTCACCAACGATCATTATTGTTGAGGTAGTCAATACTAAATTAGTCACTTTTGCGCCAGAACCCTTAACCCGCAACTCTTTCAATAGCTTTTATACAAAGGCCAGATTTTTTTAAATAAAGCATGGAAAAATGATTGTTCGTCTCCTTGATATTGTTTCCCACGATTTTCCATTTTCCATGCATCTTCAAATACTCATATCCATCCTACCGCGAAAAAGGATGTGATATTTTGAACAATTCGAGGGATCAGAGCTATGGGAATATCGAAGTGAGTCAATCTAATGCAACCCCAATTCCGAATTGTGAGGAAGAAGTCCGGACTATCGTGAATCGAGAAGTTTATGCGAACTGCAGAGGTCACTCGTGATGCTAGGCATTGGCTCACTACCGGATAAGGACTCGGCAGGCGAAGTTGTGAGCTGATGAAATTCGTTTCTGGATTCCAAATATACGGGGTGTTCTGTCATGTATTGATAGCACAGTGCAAATTTAAGATCAAAACTGAATCACGAGTCGAAAAATCCGATTAGATTTTTTCATCAGAACCCCGCTGACGAGTCTGAAATTAAGTTGATGGTATCGACAAACTGGAATACCATGGACAGATCTGCATGCAGAATTTGAGAGAGAAACGTTCGAATTTCTCTGACGCATAATTGACGCAATTTGGCACAAAATTGTTTTGCGCAATCTAGTTTTTTGGGCATACTAACGAACAAGAATTCGAACTACAAATACTTTCCTTTCCAAAAATGATTTTTTTTAGGTTTTTCAGTCATTTTTTGTTGCACATTCAATTTAACTGACTCGTTTTTTTTTTCAACGTACAATCAGTTTTTCCTGGAATATTCCACGAAAAAATCAATTGTTGACGGTACACCAGAGACGCATAAGTTTATTTACTGCAAAAATTGAAAATACTGCTTCATTCCGATGTGAAAAAAAAAACTCGTTTGTATAAATATTTCCGGTGAAATATGCAATATACGTGTATCGATCGGAAAAAGGAGCAAAGGGCCATAAATTGGCAATAAATTCGCGAGAAAACTAAAAAAGAAAGCAAAAATTTTAACATGATATCGGCGCCAAGCCCGTCGTCGGCCCGTTAAATTGATTTATTCGTCAAAGGTACGTGGTCACGCCATCTCCCGGAGAGGATACTTAAACCATGCCATTTCCTCACTCTCTCGCATCAGCCTCGTCCCCTTCAGTCCTCTCTGCCGATGCTCTATAATCTCGTGTAAGGACGTTACTTGGTACAGGAGTACTTACTGGTGGAAAGCACTCGAGAAACAAAGAGAAAGAGGGAGCGAGAGAAAGGTATATAGTTATTTTATTTCTGTAACTCCGGCAACGACGCCGCCCGATACGGTCTTTAGGTTTCGAACTATTACGACGGTAATATTTCACTCCTCGAATTCGTAATTATCGTTGATGTTTTTATAGCAAAGCAATGAAATTGAAGCTCGGTCGATCGTAGCAAGGAATGTGAAGAGGCAGGAGGAAGCGAGGAGTAAAAGAAGGGATTTTAGAGCAAAATCAGTTAACCAATAAGTTCGAGATGAATGGATTTTTAGCTTAAGGAGAATATTATTATTATCGCAAAAACTCGAACCTGTTTATTCCTAATTCTCACCCGATTCATTCCACTCCTAATTGCTAAGATATAACCAACCAATGTTCTGTTTGCCGAATTATAATGAGCTTCGTTATCGATGTACAATATGTGACTATAGCAAGTCAAATACTAATTCGATTTTCTATGTATCGTTGCAGCGAACGCGAAACCCCTGACTTTCGACGAAGTTTACAATCAGAGCAGTCCGACAAACTGTACCGTATACTGTGGTGGTTTGACAAACGGCCTTACGGAAGAGCTCATGCAGAAGACCTTTTCACCCTTTGGCTCTATTCAAGAGATTCGAGTTTTCAAAGACAAGGGTTACGCCTTTGTCAGGTGAGTCTCGTTAGCGTTTTCCCTGGTGTACCGTTGCGCCGGTACAAAGTGAAAAAAAAAAACAAATACGAGAGCGGAAGAGACACGTTAAGTCACAACTTTGTTCGGTTTTGTATAGCCGCCTGAAAAGAGAAACTAAATCTCTTTGTTTCGATTTCTTTTTGCGATTTCACTTGTCGTGAAAAACCGGCCACAACGAAGACAACTCGAGAATCGCAATGTTGTTCCGGCGAGCACGAACCAATACCTTTGTTCGTAAAAATAATATATCCTCTTTGTTCACGACAGGTTTTCCACGAAGGAATCGGCGACCCACGCCATCGTCGCGTCTCACAACACCGACATTAACGGACAAACGGTTAAATGTAGCTGGGGAAAAGAGAGCGGAGACCCCAACAACGCCCAACAATCGGGACAGGTGAGAATGCAATCAATTGAATCAACTTATACCTCTGTTGGAAGAGAAAAATCAAACAAAAGGAAAAAAAATTGAGGTGTCAAACATCGAGCGAGTCCATTAGAGACAATTGCTCCAATAGTTTCCTCTCCTTGTGGAATTCAAAAGAAAAGCAAAAGTGTATCAAGCGTTAAAGTCCATTAAAGAAAAGCAATCAATGAGTCGAAGATACCTAACTCGTCATCAACGACGCCGAAGATAACAAAACAATTTGTCATGATAGTGGAACATTGGAGCCAGTTAGTATTAGAGAAAAGCCAACCATTACGAGTCCTTAGCACTTCCTTGCTCCAGTTGGAATTTATGAAGGTTGGTGCAGTAATTTGTGATCCAATCAATAGTCAAGATGAAGAACAATAGTTCTAAACTTGGTAAATTAACTCGCTGGTAAACGACCACGAATCGTCGAAAAAAAGAAGAAGACAAAAAAAAACTTCGACCAAGACAGTTTGCATCAGGCCGGAAAAAGAGGTAAAACTTTTGCAAGATTGATCAACAGAAGTAGAGGGAGGTTGAGAAAGGAAGCAGGGGATGATCTGACCGCGAAAGCTCACATTCAGTTTGGTCTCTCTGTTATCGTTCCAACTTGCTCCATCGCAAGCTCCTGGCGCATTGTGCACACCATGGTTTGGGCTCCCTCAGCAATTAGCGCCGTTAAGACGAGTAGTTATGTCCGATCTGGGAATACCTCGGAAGATCGGGAGAAACGACGAGTTAGGGAGGGAAACAGAGAGCAGGAGCGCGAGAGAGAGAGAGAGAGAGAGAGAGAGAGAGAGAGAGAGAGGAAAGGAGAAAGCGATAGGAAAGCTTGAGCTACAATGGAAAGCCCCTAATACGCTGAAGCCTCCGGTATTTCCGTTTAACCGTTCTACCCGTAACTTTGCCCCGTAGCGGCACCCTAATTGATCCTTATTCCCATAACGTCAGAGTCCCGCGTGAATACTTCCTCTGTGCTAAGAGGGATTGTACTTTAGACTAACATTGCTGTCAATTGTTCTTATTTTCTCGACCTCCCTGTGAATGTCACTTCTCTTCTGCAGTGAAACTCATAACTAGTCGACAATCAGAATCCATGAGTCCTTGTATCCAGGAGTCAAGGTCCCTGATTTGCAATTCGTTGATTGATGATAATTAAGGTCAACGAACTTGATCAAATCAAAGCTCCGAATACTGCACCTACTTCAGAATAGTTTTGGGTAATTCAAGCCTCCTGAGGTTTAACTAATAGCCGAAACACTTAGTAATCCCGCATATCTACTCATAGGCATTTCGGTATCCATCAATGAGATCCAAGCTCTTGCTCCTTGGCTCCGATCACAGCCTATTGTCCTCCAATCCTTAATCCACTTAGCTAACTCTTAATCCATAAGCCAAAATGCCCAAACAATGTTAAATCACAGCACACACTCGTAAAATTATTTTTTTCAGGCAATATCGTCAGCGACGTATCCATATTACGCCGCAGCAGCGGCTGCTGCGGCCGCAGCGGCGGCTGGTGTCGGTGGTGTCGGTAGCGTGGGCGGTGTAGGAGGTGCCGGACAACTTGGTTATTGGTATCCACCCCAATCGTATCCAACGACCCCGGCTACGCAGATGCAGGCAGGTGGCTTTCTTCAGGGAATGCAGGGATACACGTACGGACAATTTGCTGGTTATCAGCAGGCTCAGTACATGGGGTGAGTTTGGGGTATTGAATAATACGTAAACCGGCGCGTAAATAGCCCATACGAATGGGTACACATGGGACATATTGGAGGCATCGTTAGATTGAGACGGGGGGATAATGAAACACGATTTCACAGCAACTAAACCACAGGCTGTATCGGCATTAGTTAACTGTACTTGGTCATTACCGAGTGATAACAAAGAGCCTGAAATAACGTTCGATTGTTCGTGCACTCGGTACGTCCTCGTTTCCTATACCGTAAATCGTTGTTTGTTTCGTTATCCGATATTCCATATCCGAAATCGTACGTAAACGTATGCAAAGCTAAACGCGAGAGACTTTTTTTTTTGTTATGACACTTCGGATAATGGTTCATCGTTTCTGGCTGGGTGCTGATATGATGCAACATTTATTCTCCGTGCTATAACACTCATAATCGTATTATATTCATATATAATCCCCATTTTCATCCCACACGCAATATGGCTGTATAATGACTCAACGATTCCGATACCAGAACCGTTTTTTTTTCTTTTTTTTTTTTTTTTTTAGAGAGCATTGCGAAATATTAAAAACCATCGGTGCAGAGTATTTCATTAACGTAATTGATAAGATAAATTTATCTTAACGCAGAATGGGTATGGGTGTACACGCGGCAAGTACGGCAGCGGGATGGGGTCAAGGATTACCCGGTGGACCTCAATTACCGCCCCATCACGCGACGACAGTTTCGGCACCTCCCGGTGTACAAGCTGCTCCACCACCTCCACCTCCACCTGCCCAAATGATGGCCTATCCCATGCAACAATTCCAGGTAATGTCATAGCTTCGAGAACTCTCGTTTTAACTGTCACGTCATCTGTGTTGTGCTCGCTGCATCTTGATTTCTACTTTTTTCATGATGATCAATCGCTCAAAATGTATTCGGACGTAACGGAGTTTATGGATAATCAATTTTTTTTTCGTCCCTGTCAAAAATATAAATACAAATGAATAACAATGTCCTCCGGGGGATTTTCCAACAGGAAACATCCCTTTTTGGAATTGGGAATTGAAAAATCGGAAAAGATAGAGTCACGTTTGATCGGTAACGCATTTTTACCTTCGAAGTATTCACTTAACGACTGAATCACTCTGCAGAATTAAAAACAGTAATATAATTACGCTTTAACTCCGATTTACTCGATCCAATTACATTTTTTACGCTCGTCATCAGTATGTTACAGTTGAAGTGGCTCTATTTGCGCATAAAAGAGAACAGATGTATGCGTCAGAAGATTCCGAGCGAACGAGAGACGAAAAAATGATAAACAGATCGAGAGAGAGAGAGAGAGAGAGAGAGATAGAGAGAGAGAGAGAGTGAGAGAGGAGGGGAAAGAGCGAGTGAGAAAAATGCAGTGTGATAAAAAAAGGGGGTAACGATGAAGGGTAGTTTTAGTAGCAGCTTTTGGGATCGAGTCACGTACAGAGAGGGTTAGAGTGCCAATATAACTCTGAATTTTTCAACACATAATGCCGCGTAAAAAAAATATCGTTAATGGAAAATATGCGAGAATAACAATGGCAAAATATGGCATATAGGAGAGAATAGGGGGGCCGAGACGTGCGAAGGGAGAGCGAAATATCAACGAGAGAGTGGATGGAACGCGTGAATGGAAATGGCTTCGATATAGAAATTGCATATTGCATTGTGCATATTGCTTGGCTTCGTGCTCTGTCTGTTTGTATCTTTATGCATGCGAAGCACTCCACGTCTAGTTCGCCACATATTTTCATACCGCTCGTACCATTTTGATTTTTTAAATATTTTTTTTTTTTTTTTTATAGTTATAGCTGCCATATATTTCTTGTCAATCTTTCCCAAATTCAATATTACATTTTTACCCTGAAGAAAACTCGTTATCTTTTCATAACTTTCAATTTTTATTACCAAATTATTAAACATCGAAATTAGCTACAAAACTATTCTTTAATTATTATCAATTAGTAATAAAATATAAAATACTGCTTTTTCAGTAGAGAATATATTTTTTTTATTAAAAAATCCGATATAAAAGGTGGAAAAAATATCGACAAGCATTTGTGACCTTTGCAATCTCATATCGAAAAAGAACAATCAGTTTAGGATGTACTACTTAAAAAATTGAATGTTTTTGCGCAAAAAGTCTCGTGTATTCATTCGTGTCACATAAACCAGCAGGTCATAATTTCGATGCGCATTATATATTAATTTTTTTCATTTTCGCATCCAGTCTCGCGTTTCGATAAACGTGCATCTTCGTCTTTGCAGTAATTGGGTGGGGAATATGATGTGGTCTCAGGGACGTGGACAAAAATGGTGCTTTCTAAAAAAGCAGCACGTCTGAAGCATTCGAGATAAGCTTTTAAGAGTGGGATCGTTATTTTCGATTATAAAATCCGTCAAAAGATTAGAGAGTCCGAATAAATATACGTAATTATTATTTCGACTAAAGCCAAAAATCTTTTTGTTCGTTTTGGGCTTTGCTCATCAAAAAATCAGTTTTTTTTTTCCACAAAATGTAGATTAGAGGAAAAATGATTTTTCGGCTGATAATAGCCGGCAACCGAAAACGTAATTCAGTCAGACGCTATGAATCCTCGATCCGCACAAAAGCATGCCATGAAAATGTGCATAGATATATCCCGTTAAACGTACGTGATCTCAGAGGCCAGAGCCACTGGTATTTCTAACGCTTTGCTCCTTCCTCTATCTCGCTTATCTCAGATTCACTATCCCTATAATCGAGTAACTCCCCGAAGGAGCGTCGCCTCTCTCCTCGACGTCCATAAAATTTATTCAAAATTTTCCACCTGGATTACTCGCGGGACCGAGTTGCCTCGGTCCTTCTCATCCCTGTTTGCCATTTATCCTGACTGCCAACATCTCGGGATACCTCTACAATCTCTCTCTATAGGGCGTTCCGTATCATCTCAAATTCGTTCGAGTGTACACTGAGAAAAAAAATTTCTTCATCTAACTAAATCCGATTTTATTGGACAAAAAATGCTTGACCCAATATTTTTTTTTTAATTTAGTGGCAAATTATTTAGTTTATTCATCTAAATCATAAAAATTTCTTGTAGATTAATCAACTAAATCACCGAAGCCAAATCATTTTGTTTGAACAACTGGAATCATTAATTTGTTTACGCATACTTTTTAGTGGCTTCAATGAAATTATCAAATTGGCTGCGTCCAGGTTTGGTTGGTTCAGCCCATACCTTGTTTGAGCATTCGCAAATTATTTTGTCTTATCTCAAAAATATTTTGTTGCCCGCATAGGACTAAATATTTTGGTTGTAAGAAACGATATTTCTTTCGATCGACAACATTTTTTTTCTCAGTGTAATTATATTCGTTATCTGAATTTACTAATACCGATTAAAAGTGCATATAAAATTTTCTTTACAATATTATGTCCAGCTTTTTTCATGGCATCAAATTTGAATCAATGCTTAAAACTTGAAATTGTCCAAAAAAAAGTTGATTCTGAAAAATACTCGCGATAATGCATATAAAAAAAGTTAAAATCCCCCTTTTTTAATGCAGTCACACAGTCTTAAATTCGTTCGACTCTAATTTTTCTTTCCTCATCGCATAAATTTTCCAATCAATGCTTAAAACTCGAAATTATGAAAAAAAAAAAATTGATTTTGTAAAATAGACGCATTATGACATATTGAAAAAGGTAAAATCCCTTTTTTGATGCAGTATTTTAGTGACCTCTGTATCTCTAAAATACAAAAAGAAATGGGAATGATGAAAAAGCATAATATTGAAAAAATATGTCGAGTCTTTGTGCTGGAAACATAAAAATTTAAAAAAAAGGAGAACGACATTTGAATAGATTTGAGGATACAGTTGACGTTGAATTCGCCATATATGTGTCTGAGAGATATGGGGCAGACTGCTTTCTTTCGATCCAGACTAAGAGAGAAAAGAAAACAAAGAACAAGAGAGAGAGAGAGAGAGAGAGACATAAAATTCCTTGGGGGACGATACTCGAACTATATCCTTCGTATCTCATAGAGCAACTAGAATATTTTATCGTGCATGTGTTTTTCTTCTTCTGTCGAAATGATGGTCAGTTATTTCCGTCTTATTGATTAAAAATTGCATGAACTATTTTAGATTATTTGTACTTTGATTTTAAGCATTTGCGATTCAGGCGATTGGAGGTTTTAATGAAATTCGATGGATTGATTATTGTTCATTTTGTTCGGTTACGTTAATAGTAACACCGTACAGTAATTAATGTGAATCTTCGTTGAGCCGATCGGTTCCTCGTATAAATTTTTTTTATTTTGTAAAATAAGTTTACAATATTGATTGTTTCTTTAATTATAATAAATAGTCAATAAAACTCGATTGATCGTATTTGAAGGATGACCGGACTTCATTTCGCTAATAATCCACTCGCCTAGTCGAAAGCACGCTTGCACGCATTATAACACGTGAAAGGTTCCCTCGTGGAAGAATATGCGAGTCAGCCTCGAATAGTGAGTTGTTTTTTCTCTCTTTGAAAGCTCGGATTGATCAATTAATCACTTGACCCGAAGAATCGTCGGGAATTATTTGAAAGACTGGTCGAAAGTATGACGCGCTAATACGTCAGTATCTTCGAGAAGGTTTCATATAATGAAAGAGAGAGAGAGAGAGAGAGAGAGAGAGGGGGGGGGAGAGGGGGGGGAGAGCGAGCGAGAGAGAGAGAGAGAGAGAGAGAGAGAGAGAGAGAGAGAGAGAGAGAGAGAGAGAGAGAGAGAGAGAGAGAGAGAGAGAGAGGGAGGGAGGGAGGGAGGGAGGGAGGGAGGGAGGGAGAGGGGAGGGAAGGGGGGGGAGGGAGGGAGGGGGGAGGGAGGGGAGGGGAGGGGGGAGGGAGGAGGAGAGAGGAGAGAGAGAGAGAGAGAGAGGAGAGAGAGAGAGAGAGAGAGAGAGAGAGAGAGATTATCATGATGAGAATTGATATAATCCATAGAGTAGGGCAAGAGTCCCGGTTGAATTTCGCGTGAATTCACCGGGATAAAAGCCCCGATGAGAAAAGCTCGGTTATTCAAGGCTGAGCTGGCGCCACAGAGACGCTAATCGTTAGACGAATGTATTCCCTATATATATATATATTTATAACTCTTGTGAGAGCTCGAGAAACGATGACTGTGGGGAAAAAAAGAGAGCGTGAGTAGGAAGATGGAAGTACGAGAGAGGGGGGGGGGGGGAATGTGATGTGATTATGTGTGAGAGCCTGAATTGCGTGTTTGTATGTGATGAAACATTATAACAATGTGTACATATATATTTGAAAAATTCCACCCTTAAAACGAGCCACGTCTGACCCTCGTCCTCTGGGATTTTAAACACGCTATTATTATTTAAACTCTTGAAAAACATTCAGTTTTTAAAATCCCTCGCCTGTCGCCATTAACGTACCTGGGTAATGGCGAAAAAATTCACAGTTTATCACCGCGCCTCTTGTGGCCACACCTGAAAGCCAAATAACATATACCAGCATCAAGCTTACTGTCAAGCCGCGCTAATGAATAATAGTGCCCTCGTCCGTCCTTGAAATAAATTGTATTTTATGCTAAGTTAACGAACGACACTGACAAAAAAATTCAAAAGTGCACTATCATTCAACGAACAATGCTGTGTCCCACATTTCGAGATGAAAATGTAATTACATGTTCAATATTTGTGAAAATATTCGCTTAAAATTGTCCCTGAGAAAAAAAGCCTTAAGCTACTTTAGTCATTGGTAAAGACTGTGATAAACGATGAAAAAAATATCAGAGAACGAAGATGATCAGCGTGAGTTGATTTAAGTTTGTACAAGATATCGATTACGGTTATTTTCATCTTTCATCCTCGCTTTATTACGAGTGAATTAGCAGACGATATTTAACGAGCCAATAAAATCTCTCGAAAGTGGTGAAACGAGAGATTTGAAAATAAGGGTAATCGATGAGCTTGGAGTGGCTAATAAATGTGAAAAAAATATCTGCATTATAGATAAGAATCATCCATGTTGAAAATTCGGACACAAAACTTAACCATTCGTTTGTGTGTTAAAATGGTAAAGTGTGTTCTTGGTTGCGGTCCAGCTAGCGGATGAGGACTGGCTGACGCCTAGCCTCCTAGTGTGATGGTAAGCAAGCGCCCCCAACCGACAGGAATAATCGTCACCGTCACGACCATCGCCATCAACGACAACGCTGAAGTCGCTGTAATAGGAGCTCACCTCGACGCAATCATCGACTCCGTCACCGTAACGAAATCAACAAATATCATTTTCATCCTCGTTGTTGTTGTCGCCGTCGTCGTCGTCATCATCGTCGTCGTCGTCGTCGTCGTCGTTGTCGTCGTCGTCGTCGTCGTCGTTGTTATTTTCGTCGTCATCGTCGTCATCGTTCTTGTCGTTTGGGCTTACAAAAACCCCATATCGACGAGAGAAACAAGTAGAAGAAGAAGGGGAAGAAGAAGGAGGAAAACAATCGACGAACGTGATGATAGAAAAGTGAGCGAAAATACATTTTCGATAGGCTTTACGCGAGTCCTTTTAAGAAATAAAATACAAACGCCTATAGCTAATTATCGGCTCGCGAAAATGTCAGTCAAAAACAAAAGTAATAAATCAAGCCGAAAACGTGAAAAAAGTAAGAAATATAAAGAGAGAGAGAAAGGGGATAGAGACGAATGAAAAGTTAACTTTGAACCATAGCGAGAGACCCGACGACTCCTCCCAGCTCATCCAAAAATCCTTGTTGCGAGAACTATGTATGAACATGAAACAATCTCATTATCGTGATTTACAAGCAAAACAAAAATAACCGAATAAATCCGCCACCCCCCCCCCCCCCTCCGACCCCGCTCCACCCAACGCGAACTGCCGTAAACACTTCGTTTCAGTCAAATTCGAGATACGGGCCAGTGTAAAAAAGCTGAATATAAAACAAATAAATGACTGATGAGCCGAAACGGGACACATAGCGAAGTGTTGCGGACCCCGACACGAGTCAGTTCGAACCTGGGGCAATGCATTATTATTTTCCTCGCTATATATAAATATATAGCTTTCTTATGTATTGCCTCGAAATAGCCAGTGCAGAATAAAAAATAATAATAATAATAATAAACAATGAAAACGGGATTAAAATAATCGCTTGATAGAGAAACTCGAGGAAGACAGACAAGAGCATCTTAAGAACGTTCGGCTATTTGTTTACGAACGATAAACTCTAGCGGTGACCCGTGATCGTGTCTCATCTCCTTTTTCACCGTACGATACCCACGGTCTTTTAGTACATGTATAAAAAAATAAAAAAATAAAAAAGATATTAAAAAAAAAACGAAACGAAACGAAAAAGAAAAAGACATACATACACATATGTACGTATATTCGTTGATGGGAGCTCTGTAAATTTTCCACCGATCCCCCCTGCACGCGAACGCAAAGTGGATCTCCGCTCGGCCAATATTTGCCCGTGCCAAGCGAATCCGTTATTTTTGTATAGGTAGTTTGTAACGTCGACGAGGCCCTCCCCCCCTCTCCGTACACATTCGACCGCGGTATCTTACGGTTATATCGGGGAGATGATCTTATAATGTAAACTCAGTTCCATGAGCAACAAAAACATTAAGAAAAATTCCAAAACGGGGGAGCGAAGCGAGGAAAAAGAAATACAATTCATTAAATTAATAAAAATTAAAAAAAAAAAACAAAACAAACAAACAAACAAAACAAACGAAACTAAAATTAAAACACGACACCATTATGATACATCGCCATCAACAATCTGCCCTACTCGCGGCTTCTTCTCTCCCCAACCCTCTCTGCGAATCCTCAACATCACGCGAGCGGTGTACACACATACACACACGCACGCGCGCGCGCGCGCGCACACGCGCACATACAAATGCATGTATATATGTGTATCTTTGTTATTTAGTACGAGTGACTAATCCACTTTTTTTGGGTAAGAGAAGGAACTGAGCCATGTGACTTAAGGAAGCTCCGTCACGTAGGGCCGGTTTGCGTGGGCGCACAAGAAGGGCTCCTTTGTTTTTTTAGTAATTCGCATGTTTGTCATGATACAGTTGGTTATAAACATATTATTGGTAATTTTATACAAAAATTATTAGTTGTACATCGATAAATAAATACCGTAAAATTAGTACAATTTTATGTTACGTTACTGCATAAAGAAGTACGGCAACCGCGGAATTCTCCATCTCACTCTCTCCTCCGATTTCTTTGTCGTACTCATGATACCCAGCTGACCGTGGGTCGTCGCGTCTTATTATGTACAAAATTTTCGATTTTTAAAAGAGCTTACGGTATATTATTTATTTAAAAAATGCATTGATCAAACAGTTCGACAGCTCAGAAAAACTTTATTAGATACATATGAGGCATTCCACGCCAAATCGGCCACTTTTGAAATTCGCATTTTTTATTGTGCTGATTTATTTTTCTCTATTAGAGCTCATTCAAGGAAACTCGTCTGATTTTTTTAAAATTTTTATCTTAACACGTTCATCGGAAACGAATTTTTGAATAATTTTCCAATTTTCTCTTTCAAATATCAATAACTCTCTCAAAAATGCAGTAAACCGAATGGATGAGGGGTCAAAATTTTAGTTTTAAAACGTACTTTCGTATGAGAATATGTAGTAATTCATGAAAATATTACATACAACAATTTTTCAAATTCTAAGCGAGAAATTTTATTTTCCACAGTGTTAGCCCCCTTCGATTTTGCTCTTGAATTTTTATCAAAAACTATCATTTTTTTAATGACCTTTAAGCCTAGTTTGATGATGGGGGAATCGTTCGTTATATTTTTTATAATTAAATTGTGGATTTTTTTACTATTAATCATGCACAAATCTCTGAAATATCATACAAACCGAATGGATAAGGGGGTCAAATTTTTCGTTTTGACAGGTGCTTTCGTTTAAAAATATGTCAACAATTATTTAAAGACTACATAAATCAATTTTTTAATTATAAGCAACAAATGTTTTTTTCCGCAGTGTTAGTCCCTTTTGATTTTGCTGTTAAATTTTTATAGGAAACTATTATTCATTTAATGCATTTTAAGACTAGTACGATCGTGGGGAAATATTAGTCTAATCAACAACAAAAATCTTTAATAAAATTAACAATTTGAAAAATAGAACTAGCTATTTTCTCACGTTCATACTTAGCTTAAAATTCATTAAATGAATTCTAATTCTCTTTAATGTTTTCTTCCGTAAAAAAACATTAAAGAGACAAATTAATTAGTACAAGCGCTATGAAAAAAGGTTGTTTTATCTTAGAATTGGAACAACTAGGTAATGTAAATTTTAAATAATTTTTCATATATTTTTAAACAAAAGTACATTTTAGAACAACAATTTTAACCCCCTAGACGATTCGCTTTGTTAGATTTTTCAGGGAGTTATAGATAATTGATTGTAAAAAAATCAATATTTTAATTATAAAAATATACAATGGACGATTTCCCCACGATCACACTAGGCTTAAAATTCCTCAAGAAAATAACAGTTTTTTATAAAAAATTAACAGCAAAATCGAAGGAGGCTAACAATGTAGGAAAATACATTTCATACTTAGAATTGAAAAAATTGATTCATGTAATGTTTTGATAATTTTTTGAACGTTTTTAAACGAAAGTACGTTTTAAAACTAAAAGTTTGACCCCTAATCCATTCGATTTACTGCATTTTTGAGAGAGTTATTGATATTTGAAGAAAAAATGAGAAAATTTTTACAAATTCGTTTTCGATGAACATGTTGAGATAAAAATTTGAAAAAAATCAGACGAGTTACTTTCAATGAGCTCTATTAGAGAAAAAAAAATCAAAACAATGAAAAATGCGAATTTCAGCAGTGGCCCATTTGGCGTGAAATGCCCCATATATTTTGCTTTAGTAATTTATTAACATATTTATAAATTTTAGTAAACGCTATGTGATATGAAATTTCTAAGATGTCTATTTACTTTGTAATAAAAATGATTTTTTCATTATCGTTGAGAAATAGATAACTGTTTTGATTAATCGATTAAATTATTTATTTTATTACGATGAAACCAACTTTTCTACCTATACGTCAATCACAAACGAATGTAAGGTTAGATAGCTGATGATTCAAATTTCACGCATGCGCTTCTGCGTTATACGGAACACCTAATTTCTGCGACGCTGCCGAATCTTCATACGGTTCCAAAACCTGTCAGAACTTCAAGTATTTCGACATTTTAACATTAAATATCTTTTTACATAAATCGTTGGCCCAAAAGTTTTTTTATTGTATTTGGAATCCTTATAAATTGATCAACGTTACTGTAGTTTTTGTTCAATATCTGTTGCGTGAATGCGAAGATATCACTTGATACAAGTCTTTTGAGGGTGACTTTTCCATGAGCCCTGTGATAAAAATCCCAACTTTAATTTCAATTTTTATCTCTCTTATTTAGTCGTTGACTTTACCTGAAACTTTACATACGTGAATATGGGTACTTTATCTATGATATACTTAAAAATTATTTTTTTCTCTTGATGAATCTTTCGTGACGAAGCTTCCTTAATCCATACCCCAGTCCCTTCGAGCAGGGAGCAAAAAAATGAGTTGGTCATTTGTACGAAACCATAGCTCAAGAGATTACGTATATACATTTCAAAAAAAAAGGAAGAAATAACAGAGACAAGATAAAACGAACAAATTAACCTAAACTCTATAAAAAAAAAAAATAAAAATAAAAGAAAAAAAGAAAGAAAGAAAGAGTGAATTAAACGAATTATTTTTTTCGTTTTTCCTGTTTTTGTGGCGAGTCTCTCTCCCTCCCCGATATCAAAGGAAACGGGGATTTTTTTGATGGGTGAGAATCTCGTGATCAAGCGCAGCGCACAATACGTCGTGGAGGATATTACGAAGGGAGGCGTTATCGGGTGTTATTTACTTTCGAGGTAGACAACAAACAACAAATTAAAAACAACAAGAAATATATATATATAATGCAAAATAAAAATGAAAATGAAAAAAAAAATAACAAGTCCAATGTAGCTAGTTAGATATAAATATCTGTGGCGCGATACGAAAAGGGATCGAGTCGTCGATTAAGAAAATACGACTTTGTCACTTTTTGTACGAAAAATCACAGATATATAAATAAACAAATGAATATATTATAAATACATTATTACAATGTCAAAGTACATATTGTACCCACGTATATGAGAGGCTTGTTCCAAACTCGGCGGCGAGTTAGATCGACTCGTATATATTTCGTTTGATACCAGATATTATTGGGTCGAGATTGGCTGCGGATAAGATCCGTGATGAAAATAATGGCTCTCTCTCTCCCCCCTCTCTCTCTCTCTCTCTCTCTCTTTCTCCAACATTCTGCCTCTCTCACTCTTTTGATCCTATTATTTCTCCTCGTTAATCAATCAATTTATAATAAATTGATCTGTGACCAATTTTTTTTTTACCCAAATCTCGATTAGCATATTCTGTATCGATAATTCATTACACCAAATGTTTAACAATCATTTTAATCAGTTTCTAATATCAAATTCCGTATCGAATGTTCATAATAATCAATTTTTGATATCATTTTAATTAGATAAAAATTAATTTGGAAAATTTTCAAATTACACTGTTTTTGAGTTTGATATTGAGGGAAAAAAAAGTTTTCGTTCCTTTTGATATCATTTTTTTGAAAAATTATTTCTCTTTTATTGCGCTAATCTCCTAAATTGTATACACTTTGAATTTTTTTCTCTTCATATTCAAAGCGGTGTGAGCTAAGTTTGAAAATATTTGATGGAAAGAAAAATGTGTCTTTATCGTTTACAAACATCATGGTTATTAAACATTTATTGGAATTTGATGAAAAAATCGATTGTACCACTTCGAATTTACGTCATATTTTATTTTCAACTCAATTCCCTTAAGTATTGCATACGAGGAAATGTGACGGACGAAAGATTAGAATCGCGTGCATGCATCGTGTATTCAAGCTCGTTGACAAACTCTACGATCGAACGCATACGGGTTGAGATAGAAGTAAACTGCTTCGGGACAAGAATGTACACAAACAATTGACGGGACAACGAATGAAACGAGGCTGAAACCAAGTTTTATAAGAGAAATAATAACGCGAGAAAATCGCACAATTTGAGCCAAAAAATGGAGAAAAATATCCAATTTGTCATTTTTTATATTTCTTTTTAAAATTGATCGAATCGACGTTGAAGCGAAAGGCAAAAAACGTTACGAGAAAAAATCAAGCTGAAATTTCACGCGTAGAGAATATGAAATTCCGTTAAATTCTATTTTATATTTTGACCTCTGGAAAATCCCAGAAAACGACATTGAATATTAAAAAAAGGAAAAAAACGCGACGTTACATGACCTCATACGATTTAGGATTTTTTCACGATCATGCATTAATTAGCTGACGAATATCGAGTAGAAAACGAGACGAGAAGGAGATAAAAAATTGAGAGTAAAGCGAACTGGGACACGAAAGGAAGAAATTTTTAGTTACCGATTTCCTTCTAAACTTTATCTATTTTTTTACAAATATATCGATTTTCCGTAAATGGGAATTGAGGGGGAAATTGAAATTATTCATGAATTATCATTAAAATCGATGAGAGATTAAAAAAAGCTCAAAATATAAAACTAAAGCTGAATTAAAAAGACGATGAAAATTCAACAAAATCCAAATAATGTCGATGTGTTGTGGACGATATTGTGAAAATTAAGTTCCTGGCAACTTTGAATTTGGCCTCGATAAATCGACGAGAGGGGAATAAGAGAGCAAACTTTGAAGTAGCTCGAATTTTCGTTAGCTATTGATTTATCGTGATCAAGATAGGAGCGAGCCCAGAGAACTAGCCTTTTCTAGTAGTCAGACGGAAATGTTTTTTTTCCCTCTTTTTTTTTCACCTGACTTTCCACGATCGGGTGGAAATTCGACGGGAGTTGAGGGATGCACAGAGTGAAAGATTTTTCTCGTGATATTGGAGTCGTCGAAGGGCAAAAATACACGAGCATATATTTTCCGGAGCGATCCTTCGCGAGGGCGTGAGGGGAATCAGCGCCTCGAAGTGGATAAGTCCAGTGACGATCAGAGGCAGCGATAAAACTTGGCCGGTTCGTGTTGCAGTCTCCGGATCCCACGTTTTTTTCGCCCTTTTTTTTCCACCCTCATACATCATTTTCGATCTCTATTCCATTCCCTGTACCCTCCAAAAGCTTTATTCACATTTTATTTTTTTGCCTATCGAATGACGGGGAATAAAATTGTCTCTAAGAAAAGTAAGAACAAAATTGGAGTAGCTTTAACAAGCTCACTGTGACGGGATTGAGAGACGCACAAAAAAGGAGTCGTTCGTATGGAATAACGTGTAGATAAATATAACGAGACTAAGAGAAAAAAAATAAAACGTTAAAAGTGTCAGGAGAGAACGAAAAATGAAAATAAACAGAGAGACAGAAAGAGAGAGAGAGAGAGAGAGAGAGAGAGAGGAGAGAGAGAGAGAAAGAGAGAGAGGGCGGGAGGGAGGGAGAGAGAAGAGTGTGTATGCAGAACTCGCTGTCTCGTATACAGCATAAACTCGTATAAATATATGATTATGAATACGTATAAGATAGTCTAGGCTAGGGCAAAAAGAGCGTCGTGTGTGAGGGAAAAGAAACCAAAAAAAAAAACTTTAATCAATAAGTAAAGTTGAGACAAAAAAGTACACGAAGAGAACGGAGATAAACGTTACAAAGCCACGATGAATAAGTAGAAAAACAAAAACAAAATCATCGCGGGAGGTGTGACGCTACAAATGAGAGAACGATGTACATTATTAGTTAGGAGAAAACAATAAAAATCTAGGCAAATTTTGTAAAAAAAAAAAAAAGAGAGAGAGATAGTTTGTAAGAGAGGATGCCGAAGACACGAGGGCGTATATCGAAAGTCAATCGAGATTTTTATTCTTTGTTATTATTATATATTTTTAATTAAATATTAATTGTTCGTTAATTCACAAACGAAACTGAGGTTCGTCGAGAAATTAGAATCCTTGAGGGGGGAAAAAAAATGAACTACATGAATAGGCTAATGACATCGACAGATTGAGTTTTCCGAATAATTCTCGCTTTTTTAAAAAAAGCTATTTTTTTTCGTAATTAATAACTTTGTTGAGTTATTAATGCATTTCCATTTCATTTGCAAAGTACGAATTATTCCAATCGAGTAAAACTTTTGATTTGGAATGTACTAAACGCAAATACATACATCAGCCAAAGATTCGCGATAAAACACGCGAGCAACGGTTAAATTTTTGTCCCATCTATCGCTCCGTATTGAAACAGCTGAAGAGGGAATAACGAGAAATGCAACACAAACGTCCGTTTATCGCGATAATCGAAGAAATACACAATAAAGTATATAGATGGACAAAAATTATTGTATTCTCTCGTGTGTCGTGCGTTTGGTATGGACTCTCGCTTTTCTCCCGACGTGTCTGACTCGCAATTGTGAAAATAGAAAATCGATTTCCGGAAGTTCATAAATTACTCGGTTCTTGTCCATCGTACGGGTCGTTCGACACTCCACATCTCATATTTTTCGGAAATGAGTTCGTCGTTATCAGACCTTTCGAATAACGTTTCATGAACATTCATTTTTTTCTCTGTCATCGAATATTTTTAATTTTTTTTTTATACGAGATACAATACAAAACAAAAATATAAACAATATTCTTTACAATCACGTACGTTTCTTTTTTTTTTCCAGAACAAGGCCGATTCTCGCGGATCTCGTTAGCTTTCAGAAAATAAATAAGTCAAAACAGAATTCCGCCCTCCTCTCATTCATTTTGTTTTCTGGTACGAAAAAACGTGAGAGAGTATGAATTCTTTGTTGTAAAAAATTGTTGATAAATTTGAAGAAGGAAAGAAAGGACTAGAAAAACGAGCAATCTCAATTGACCGAGTGAGGGAGCGGGTAAAGAGAGTTACGAAAATGAGGAGACGAGTGAGCACGAGAGAGAGAGAGAGAGAGAGAGAGAGAGAGAGAGAGCTGGAGAACCTAAAAATGAATAACTTAAATTAAAACATAAAAAAAATATTTAAAAAAATGAAAAAAAAACACATGGCGCCTTAGGAATTAAGGCACGTAGACGTTTTAGTGACGTTTTGTAGAACGTACCAAGTCGTGTGTTTAGGTAGAAAGCGCGCAACGAGAGAGCATGACAATGTTAACTATATGTAAGAGATGCGGGAGAGAGAGAGAGAGAGAGAGAGAGAGAGAGAGAGAGAGAGAGAGAGAGAGAGATAAACAAAAACAAACCAAACAAAAAGAATACGAACAAAAACGACGATGACGAAGAAAAGTCGAGTGAGAGCGAGAGAGAGTAAGAATGAGTGATAAACGTTAAGGCGATAATTAATAAGTAGATAATTAATTGACTTAGGACAAAGTAAAGGAGAGGAAGCGTGGAAAACTAGTCGAAAAGTTAAGTGTAAAAAGTAAATGAGCGAGAAAAAGCGAAAGAAAAAGAGCGCGAGATCGTAAAAAAAAAATACGTTGTTTGGTATCGAGTGTGTGCAAAAGGGTGGACAAAAACTCCAACAAAAAGAAAATTAAATACAGAAAAAAGAAAAAAATCAATGAAAACGTGGCAACGACGACGAGCAGGCGGTCAAGTAGGAGGACAACAAAAATTATACAACACTACTATAGACGGTTTAAGTTTACAAATTTAAGAGCCAATTATATCTTAAGGTGATCCAGGAAAAAGAAGAAGGAAGAATAAGCAAAAAATAAAATAAACACGAGAAAAACACCAAAAAATACACGTTACACATTCAACACGCAGTGAGAAAATATTCAGAGAAAAACTTTACGATTAAGCTAAGGGAAAACTATATATATATGTGTATGTGTGTGTATACATATGCACATATATATATATATATATATAACGAGAACACACGCCCAACTGTAGAATAAATTAGCAAAGAAGAAATAAAATTAACATAATTAAAGAAACAAAGAAGACGAAGAAGCAGAAAAAAAAAACAAAGTAACAAAAGGCAAAGCGATGTGAGAGGCGACGAAACTTAAGCGAAAAATAAATAAAAAGTGAAGCTCTAGACGTAGTCTAGTCCTAGTCTAACGCGTCGGACACTAGATTAACTCGTAGCGAAAGAGAGAAAGAGAAAAAAGAGAGCCATAAAAACATACACACACAAGAAAAACGTGAGAGTTGTGAAAAAAAAACCAATGTAATATGAATTAAACGAAATAACACGAAAAAAATAATAATAATAATAATAATAAATGAAATGGGAAAAAATAGCGATGTAACTATATGCGCGCAGAACGCACCCTGCACCTTATTCACCGTCATAACACACACAACACATACACACATACAAAAACACAAACAAAATCATACGCGCACACACATACATGCACACAAACTCATACGATCTAAATGCGAAAACAAAAGTCATGGTCTTGATATTACGTAATCCGAAGAACCACATTTAAAACCAATCAAAGACGTGTGTACGATTTCCTTGATCCTAACCATATACTCCATTATAACTGTACGTCATTCTCATGGAAAGTTCTCTTGTCTGAAATTGCATCAATGGGAGAAGAGACTGGAATAAGCTTCGAATCGGACACAACGATTTTTACCGATCTGATTCATTGAACTCGATACCAAAACCTACTGGAAATATATTCGTACGCTGTTATCGAAATTTTAATTTTCAGTCATTATTTTGAAATGTGGGCTTACAAACTTCCTTGGCCCTATGAACGAACGAATTTTTTTCAAGAATAACGTGATAATTTTCTTGAATTTCAAATGCTGCGCAAATATTTTATGCAAAAACGATATTTGTCTCTCATTTATAACGAATACGAAAGTCGCAGGAATTTTTTTGTAAAAAGATAGTGAAAAGTGGTTTTTTTTCGTAAACTGGTTCGTCCAAATCTGCCACAAGGAAGCATCGTGCTGACTGCATCCCGCATTTGGCGAGAGCCACGTTGGCTCGACTCTCGTCTCTCCCGGGCTCGTTCTTCCTCGACGTTCCAGGGATCTCACACCACTAAAGAGTTATTCCTCCTCACGTCGTTCAAGAATCGACAAGCTTGGCTCTTCGCTTCGAAGCCTGTCTTCTTCTTCCTTCTTCCTTATATTCGTTCTCCTCTCGCGTTATCGAATCACGGCATTTGCCAGCTACCACGAGATCCAATTCCTCATTTTTTTTTATTCTCTCTTTCACTCTCTCTCTCTCTCTCTCGCTCTCTCTCTCTTCTTTTTCGTCCAGTCTATTCGGAATGAATTCCCTGTGGTACGTCGGTTCGAGCATGACACGAACTTTCGTAGTCGTCGCACACACCACAGACCGTTTTTTTTAAAGTAGAATTCTAACAATATTAACAATAGCCATAATAACTTCTAATTTGCAAGGCTGATTTTTCCAGCGACTGTTTTTGTTGACATTTTTTTATGAAATTATTGTCGATACAATATACACCATGAAATTATCTCATTCTCAGTATTTTGTGATATTTGTAGGATTTTTTTTTAATTTTTCGGTTTTAAAACTGATTGAGAGGGACCATTTTGTTTATCTCGTCAAAACTAAATGAGCTATTTTATTCACAATGTTTGTATCATTGTAACGGAATTTTGAGTCTCTCAACCTCGGAATCTGTCGTTTTTGAGCTGATTTTTTTCCCCCTCGACATTGTGCAATAAACTAGCGATATCTTCTTATACTCAGCTTCCAAAATATTTCAACGCATAGCCATCCAACAAGAACTCATTTGCGTGGGAGCGATAAAAAGAAAAAAAAATCAAACAAAAAAGCTGTCCACTCCTCGATCATTTGTATTCTCTCTCGGGAGCATTCGTTTGCTCGGGAAAACTTTCGGCGTTTCGCCAAATTACGGAAGCTTGAATTATCTCGCGGGAAAACGGTTCATTCACAGTTACCAATCGTTTGTCTCTCGTGGAGACGGGTCTCTTTGTATTTACGACTGGATTCTTTAGGGTCTCTCTTAGGGTCATTTATTTTTCTAACAATGGCGGACGGTATTTTTTTTTGTACTCATCCCTATATAACGGGGTCATAAAATTAATGGAGAAAAGAGAATATTGCAAATCTGGCAAAGAGTCACGGGACAAGGAGAAAGAAGCAGAGGCTGTGAATGATGAGAAAACGAGGAAATAGCGATGGAAATGTTGACGAGGGGACGTGTGTTCGTGCGATGATTAGCGCTGTTTCTATACTATCTTTTTATTCCCATTTTTATCAAAGTCCTCAAGGAAGGAGTGTTATCTATAAAATGTACTTTCGATAATGTTGTTTCGAGCGAAGAGCTATAACAGCTGAATTATAGTAGGGTTGAGAGTTTCGAGCTTTGACTTTGCTGATGTGCACTGGATATGTTTGAGAAGCTAAATTGAATTCCCGTGAGGCTATACGTATGAGAAAGAGGCTGAGAGAGAACCAGATAGACGAAAGTGAAGAGAGAGAGAGAGAGGGAGAGAGAGAGATAGAAAATGTGAAGAGGAGTGAGAAATTGGAGAATCACAGGATATTCCCGAATGTAGGAATGACAAGGCCAGGCTTTCATCGTCGCTAGGCTAGAACAAAACATATAGAATTCTGAGGGGTGAATATAGTAGCCACAGAGCAGCAATATCCAATCCAAACACACGTCTTTGACCTCGTACATAGATAAAGACAGTGAAAGAAAGAGAGAGGATGAGAAAGGTGGGGCGGGGTGGGATGGGGGGAGACGAAATAGAACATACAACGCAATTCAGACACAACAGAGAGACTATAAAACAAATACTAATTGACACAGAGCACCGCAGAGAATATCTAGGAGTTAGTGCAATGAGATACGAGTTGAACAGAGGCTGAGCGTTAATAAAGAGTGACAGATTAAATACTATTTAGATGCCGTAAAAACCAAAACAACAAAAAAAAAAGAATAACAAAACTACAAAAAAAAAACATATGACAAAAAGATAACCGTAGATGTTACGAAATATTAAACGATTATACATAAACCAAGTGTTATATAAATATATAAATATAAGTGGGCGAAAAATATTTATGTATTTATATGAGCCATTATACATATGCATAGAGTGAGAGAATGTGAGAGAGAAGAGAGAGAGAGAGAGAGAGAGAGAGAGAGAGAGAGAGAGAGAGAGAGAGAGAGACAGAAGTGAGACCGTGTGTGTAAACTGAAGAAAGAGCGAAAGAGAAAAAAGTAGAGCAAAATAGGAGAAAAAAAGAGAAGAGATATATATGTATATTATATATGCATATACATACATGTGTAAGTGTAATATTAGGCGACGATTAATTAGAAAGTGGTGAACAACGCTGATAATTAACATAAAATGAAATTCGAAAATAATGGCAAGGGGCAAAATGACAAAGAAAACAGCCACGCGCAATGCAAAATCCGGGGCATCAGACACTGTGTTAATTATCAGATTTACGTATGTATATACATACATAGATATATGTGCATACATTATGTATCTATATCTATATATTTATATATATAGACTCGGGAATGATGTATGTGTGTGTGTGTGTGTGTGTGTGTGTGTGTGTGTGTGTGTGTGTGTGTGTGTGCGTATGAAAAAAAAAGAACAGCGATCGAAGAATTTCGAGGAAGCATTAATTATTAAGAAAAAAAAAATACAAAAACATTTTATTGGCTAGCCTGCCGGACCTCACGAAACATCCCCTCGTCTCACCTCATATAAATAATTGTAATACATGCCCGAGGATTATTTAAAAATTGGCCTTTCCTTTAAATTTGTTTCTCTTCGAGATTTTTTTTTCACGTAACAACGAAAAACTTAGATAACCGTTTTCGAAATCCATAAAAAAAGTTACTGATTTGATTTTGGCGAAATTTTGTATAATTGACATTTTCGAGGGTTCGAAAGTTTATTCACGTTCTTTCGTAACGAAAGATTCTAATTGGCAAATGTGATGTATTTTTCGATTTAATATTATTGGTAATAGTAAAAAAAAGGGCAGATTTTCGATTAGAAAAATCAAACATGTTCGAGACGTCAGTGACCATTTTTTTTTCACCCTCAGCAAGACTCATTTGGTTCATGATAATTAGAAATAATCTCATCGAGCAATAAGATCGAAGAGACGAAAAGTGTATGTTTCACAAGCACTCTAAAACATAGGCAGTGAAAAAAGCAGCAGCCCCTCAGATGAATGACAAAAGAATTAAAAAGGCAAAAGTATTATCGCATCCGAATATTATTTCTAGTGATGCACGAAGTTTCTTATTTTCTATTGAAATCGGGCGACTCGTACATATTATTTTTTTTTTACTCGTTTTCTTCCATCGATTTATTTACTTTTTAATCGTACGACGAAAAGATCCGAAGAGAGGTGAGAAGGGTGTTGAAATTTTTGTTTCTTAGTTTCTTTTGTTTTTCGTAAAAACACAAATGAACGACGGAGCTCCGCGAGGTTATGCAGTATATCAGAAGCGACCGGCCAGCCTGGTACGCGAAAGAAATCAGTAGAAAAAACGTGCTGAGTCCCTTTTTCCGCGTATTCAATCGAAATCTCTTTCGAAGAGGGGGAAATAAGCATGAAAAACGAGACGACGAATAAAAATTAGGAAAAGGAGGAACACCGAACAAAAATAAACAAACCGAAGGAGAAGGAGAACCACGCGGGGTTCCACGCCAGCCTCATTTGCGTAAATAACACAGACTACACGCACGCACACACCACACCACCATACACAGAGAGACACACCAATACATAGATCTTAAGAACTCGAAAGAATCAAAGCGAAAGATAGATCAAAATAAATCAAACAAACCAGAACAAACTGAGAGTGAAATACGAACAAAATAAAGTTAAATAAAGAAACAAAAAAACAAACGATAAAGCCTGTATGTAATTTGATACATAAAAAATGCCATATATTGCATACGCGAAAAAAGCACATGCCCCCTTAACCCCCCTCCCGCCACGCCACGCATGTACGTTCGTTGAAAAAAGTGATGAGGTAAAAAGAAAACGAAAAAACAAAAAAATAATAAATAAACAAAAATACGTGAGAGAAAGAGAGAAAAAAGAAATACGTGAATACGATGAGGGGTGAAAAAAGTAATATATAGATATGTGTATATACATATATGCATATGTATATATGTATGAGAAAAAAAAATAAATAACAATGACATACACACGAGCACACTCGCGTACAGTTTGGCACGACGAAAAACCGCCAAGGACGTGCGTAAAAAACATGTATGATATTATACATATACATACCATAGCATAAAGTATATATTATAAATAATGATGATGAATATAAATAAATATATGCTATACAAAAATTAACAAGGAAAACAAAGAAAAAGAAAAAATAACAAACGAAGAACATTATAAATATGGATGAAGTATGTAAACGAGATATACAGGATGATTTAACGAAAAAAAAAAACAAAAAAAGAAAAAATAAACACAGAAAAAAAAGAACAAGAACACGTTTAGGGATAAGGATATAAAAATATTATTATAATGTATGGTTGGTTTATAATGTAAAATATATTATAGAAAATGTACGAAATTTTGTTTATATCTTTTGTTCCCATCCCCCAATCTTTCCAGGTTCCAGGGATTTATCTGTTTTTTTTTTTTTTTTCAACTATATTCGACGACAGATAACAGATTGAAATTCGGTACTGGATTGTCGCCACAGGGCCTTTGCTTGCGTGAATTTCGCCCACTCGTGTCATAAAGTTTTCACACAGATATAGTTGTGCTCTTCTATGAGATATTGGAGAGTGCCAAATTACCAGCAGGGGTCAAAATTACCACTCCTCCTTCTACACACACACACACACACACACACACACACACACACACACACACACACACACACACACACACACACACACACACACACACACACACACACACACACACACACACACACACACACACACACACACACACACACACACACACACACACACACACACACACACACACACACACACACACACACACACACACACACACACACACACACACACACACACACACACACACACACACACACACACACACACACACACACACACACACACACACACACACACACACACACACACACACACACACACACACACACACACACACACACACACACACACACACACACACACACACACACACACACACACACACACACACACACACACACACACACACACACACACACACACACACACACACACACACACACACACACACACACACACACACACACACACACACACACACACACACACACACACACACACACACACACACACACACACACACACACACACACACACACACACACACACACACACACACACACACACACACACACACACACACACACACACACACACACACACACACACACACACACACACACACACACACACACACACACACACACACACACACACACACACACACACACACACACACACACACACACACACACACACACACACACACACACACACACACACACACACACACACACACACACACACACACACACACACACACACACACACACACACACACACACACACACACACACACACACACACACACACACACACACACACACACACACACACACACACACACACACACACACACACACACACACACACACACACACACACACACACACACACACACACACACACACACACACACACACACACACACACACACACACACACACACACACACACACACACACACACACACACACACACACACACACACACACACACACACACACACACACACACACACACACACACACACACACACACACACACACACACACACACACACACACACACACACACACACACACACACACACACACACACACACACACACACACACACACACACACACACACACACACACACACACACACACACACACACACACACACACACACACACACACACACACACACACACACACACACACACACACACACACACACACACACACACACACACACACACACACACACACACACACACACACACACACACACACACACACACACACACACACACACACACACACACACACACACACACACACACACACACACACACACACACACACACACACACACACACACACACACACACACACACACACACACACACACACACACACACACACACACACACACACACACACACACACACACACACACACACACACACACACACACACACACACACACACACACACACACACACACACACACACACACACACACACACACACACACACACACACACACACACACACACACACACACACACACACACACACACACACACACACACACACACACACACACACACACACACACACACACACACACACACACACACACACACACACACACACACACACACACACACACACACACACACACACACACACACACACACACACACACACACACACACACACACACACACACACACACACACACACACACACACACACACACACACACACACACACACACACACACACACACACACACACACACACACACACACACACACACACACACACACACACACACACACACACACACACACACACACACACACACACACACACACACACACACACACACACACACACACACACACACACACACACACACACACACACACACACACACACACACACACACACACACACACACACACACACACACACACACACACACACACACACACACACACACACACACACACACACACACACACACACACACACACACACACACACACACACACACACACACACACACACACACACACACACACACACACACACACACACACACACACACACACACACACACACACACACACACACACACACACACACACACACACACACACACACACACACACACACACACACACACACACACACACACACACACACACACACACACACACACACACACACACACACACACACACACACACACACACACACACACACACACACACACACACACACACACACACACACACACACACACACACACACACACACACACACACACACACACACACACACACACACACACACACACACACACACACACACACACACACACACACACACACACACACACACACACACACACACACACACACACACATATGGATCTGGTATACATATATCTTTAAAGTAATAACATCGGAGTTTTGTGAGCTCGATATATACGGTGAAATATCGCTCGGAAAGGGATAAGCGCGAACAGGTGAAATGTGGTGTGTTTGTAATTAGGTGTGATGGGAGTTGCCAAGCTTGGTTATGTTGCTACGAGAGTGACGGGCACGTGGACATGACAGTTAACCAAATCCGCGTCCCATCGTATTAAGCTTCTCTTCCATATATGCTGCTCTATTCGAATATACGTATACACTGGTGTACGAAATTAAAGGATCACTAAAATTTTCGCAAAATTGAGGTTTTTTTCGGATTCTCTATATCCCAGCGATCAAATGCTCTTAAAAATGTTTGCACACCGTGCACGGACTTCTAAAATCAATGAAAAAAATTTTCTTTCCTCTTTCACACTTCGTTGGAGAAAGAATGTTTTTTTTATTTTGAGAATTTTGAAATTTTAAGGATGTCGATTGGAAAAGTGGAAGAGTCGAGCTTCGAAATGCTTTTTGAAACAAAAATTTACGAACATTTTTCGCCAAAATACAGCATCTCAAAGAAAATCACTATTTCGCAAAATTACAGAGATCCTTTAATTTTGTGCACCAGTGTGTATTTTCAAATTAAAGCGGATTTTAAGAGGTTCAATCCAATATTAACATTTTCATCTCTAGTTTTTCACGGGTCTCTATATTATTTTAATTCAACATTTTTACACTCTTCGTCAAATTGTCTTATCGCCTTCCTGATTGTTTTACAAATTTCTCGATATCGCATCAACAAGTAATTAAATTATATTCCATTATTCGATGGAGAAGTTTGAAAAGAAAGAAATAAAAGTTTTTTTTTCGTGGAACCCGTCTCAAAATCAGTCATTTTCCTGGCAAATAAAAACTAAAATGTTCCAAACTATAACGAGATCTTGAGGCGTGGAAAAAGAAACAATTATCAGCACCCAACTGTGCAAACGTACAACTTTTGTGTGGAATATTTTGTTGTACAGTTATATTTTATTTTTGTAATAATTCACCAACAGCTTACTGTTGCAGTCATCAAATGTCTCCAGTGAAAATGAGAATGTGTGAAAACAAAGTACGGTCACACCAAAATATAGAAATCCGTGATTTTTGAAGTCGTTACGTTTTCGCCAGTGAGCATTTCCATATAGCCGGGAGCGAGTTCGTTACGCGTTAACTTTTCAGATGTATGGATATCCATGAACGTCAAGGCAAAAGGGGCATGTTATAGATGTATAAAGCATAAACTACAATTAGCGATAATCTCGCGGAACCAGAGAACAAACATATTCTCTGACCATCCACGAATAATAGGGTTCGCGGGTTGTCTCGTAAACAAGGCGTTAATACTTGTCGCTTTTCGAAAATGAGCTCAGCTCCGATGCGCGATGTCATCAGGGTAATTGGAGATTTTTTTAGAAAAATAATCATTTTTTTAAATTCTTTTGATGTCTCAACTTTTCATCGTAAAATTCCCCAAATTAGATAGAAAAGTTTTTTCCTCGGGGCATTTATATATCTCATGGGACGATATGAATCATCATAATGATAATCAGAGAGTTTTGCATAGGAAAAGTTTTTCAACGACTTTACGACCCCTATGTCCGAGGCGACCTACGCGAAAAATGTCGTTTTTTCCGTTCGGTTCAATGATAACATAAGAGGGAAGTAATTTTACTTTTTATCAGCTCGTCAGTGGACCTCTACTGAGTTAGCCCCCCCCTCCCATATTGACTATTTTGACATTTTTTGTACAAATCATTAGGTGGTTGTTCAGTGGTGTACGGTGTCACATTTAGATCGTTCAGTAGTTTATCATTTCAAAAAATGAATACATTTCAAAAATTACCCCCTGAGTTAGCCCCTCCATATTGATTATATTGACTGTTTTTTTCAAATCGCCCGGTAGTCGTTCAATGGTGTCCAGTATCACATCAAGATCGTATATAACGTGTATGTGTTATAAGATATATATATATATATATATATATATATATATATATATATATATATATAAGTACCAGTTCCAGAATTGTAATATCTATACTATTGAATTATATATGATTTTTGTTTTTTATCTAATTTAAACCTGGGGTAGTTCAAAAGTAGTGTGATTATTCCTAAAAAACAGAGGGGAGCTAGAAGCGCCTGTCGCTCCACCTACTCACGCTTGGCTCCGCGACTTCGACTTTTTTACTTTTCTCCAACGCTGATGGTTTGACATTCGTTTGACTGTGATTATTTGATCAATTAAAAGGTTTGTTTGATAACATTAACGTTAAAAAATAAAAATTAAGAAACACCTCTAAGTTAGACTGAAAATGTTTAATTTACATACCAGCAAGATTCAATTTTAGTCCAGTCGACGAGGAATCATTTGAAAGTGACGAATATATCAATTAAAACGTTTGTTTGACTATAATTTACGTGAAAAAAATAAAAGACGATATTCGACTAATTTTCCATTTTTCTTTTTCTCTATTTGCCTCACTCTATCTCATTTCATTAGACAGAATAGAATTGATGCATCAAAATCAATATGTCACGTTTTACCAACTCAAATTTGTAAAAAAGTTGTTAGTTTGTACGTGACTAGCAGGCGGATCTACCTGTGCATTTACGAAAATGTAATTTTTTTTTTTAAGGGTTTGTGGAAAATCTTACATGAGACACAGGGTAGGGTCCGCACTATGCCAGTGTGTGGAATTCTTACCCACTAAAAAGCACACACCCTGTTACATTTGAAAAAAATAAATCCCTCGAAATTTTATATTGAAAAAATTTACATAAAAAAAATGATTTATACAAAAGATAAATTTTATAAAAATGTCATGTTCCTACAAATAATTTAAATCAATCACATAGCTGTGTCCTCGGCTTCGCTAACGTCCGTTCATATTTATTCTGGCTGTTCATATTTTCATTAGTTTTATATTATATGAAAGAAAAAAAAATTCAATTTCGTATTAAACAATATATTGAAATGTTACACTGCCTACCTCCTTGCCATTATTTTTCCATTTTAAACATAATTTTTCGGTTTTTTTTTCAAATAAAATACTCGAAAAAAGATGCTCAATTTTCAAATTTTTCATCACTTCACTAAAATAGCTGTAACTTTTTTTCTATCCAAAATTGGAACCCCAGCCACCGCTCATTCTCTTCGTTTTTGAATTATCTTTAATTTGCTAATTCGTTTTTTTGTTTATCTATATTCTTTAATTACTGATGAGTCTTTAAAGTTGAACATTAAATAAAAGATTTGAACTTTTTCTCACATTTCCGTAAAAAAACAATATATCGGAATGTTATACAGCCTACAACCTAATGTGAATCATAAGCTTTCTTCCTGTGAAAGATTCATCGAAATTGGTTCAGTAGTTCTCGATTGAAAAGCGACCAAACATTTTTTCGCCAACAGATGTATTGTATATAGAGATTACTCATTTTTTGCAGCCATGACCCTCGATCCAGCGATGTTCCTCTTCGAGAAGCACATTTTTCACACTTTTTTTATACTCTTTTATTTTTACGTTTCTTTTTGTTAACATTTTTCGTATTTATCATGACTTCGTTGTATCCTACCAAAAAATGGTCGCTATTGTTTCTTTATTAAACATTAATCTGCTGCTGGTCATTCTTTCAAGGAACTAGTCTCAAAAATCAGTTCACTTGTCAAAGTTTTTTTGTAAATTTTTGGAAAAAAAATTAAAAAGGGCAAACATCTTAAAACCAATGTTTTTTGCTTTAAATTGCTTTAAATTAAGAAAAAATACGGAATACAAACATCAATCATGCTTTCATATTTTAGATCTAACAGTACGGTGAAAAACCAACCTTTCTAACAAAAAAAGTTCGATTTGGTCCATTTTTGAGACAGTCAATAAAAAAAAAAAACATCGAATTTTGAAAATATATCTCACAAGTGTATAGACAAAAAAAATTGAAAAAAATCAAGAGAACTTCTTTCGATGGGTCATACAATATATAAAATTTTCAGCCAAACCAAAGAATGGAAGGGTCTGACGTAGGTCGATTTGGCGTGGAATGCCCCATATATATGATATTGATAAGCTGGAAACGATAATTGATTCGTAAACGTAAAATTCGATTCGATTTGTTGGATCGATGATGATCAGAGGTTACCGCTCGTGGGCAATTTTTGAAATTTATTTTTTTGAAAAAATGGTAAACCATAGAACGATCTAAATACGACACCACTGAACGACCGCCAAGCGATTTGTTAAAAAAAATCAATATAGTCAATATGGGAGGGTTAACTTAGTGGAGGTCGTCAGTGAACATATCCGGAAGTTTTTTAAGGCGCTCTGTCAGTTGCGTGAGTGCAAGAGAGATAAGTAAAAAGCAGATACACTTTTTTCTCGGACACGCTTCATATATTTCGAGAAAAAAAAAGTTTCACCTTATTCTCTGACGAAAGAAGAACACGTAACTTTTTTGTTCCTTGAAATATCAAGCCTCTCCGAAAAAAACGTTACCTTAAGGGATTAATCTACCGAAGGTACAAACGCGGTACTTTGCAGAATCCAGCTTCATATGGAATGCTTATTTTTAAACAACTTTACGTCACAGCTGGTCAAAGCAGTGGGAAAATTTACAAAATCGCTGCTTACTATACCGACAAACGTTAAACAGAATCGATCATCACGACATCTGCGGAAGGCAACAAACTTTCAAACGCTACACCGTCAAAAAGCTTTAGTCGATAACTTACCGTTTGTATACGTCTAGAATTTCATGCGCCACAGTCGGCACAAAAACTAGAAGTCTTCAGGTTTTTTTTTTTCAAAATTTCGAAATAATTTCCGGTCTATCGAACCAATTTTTTTCATATTTTGTTTAAAAGATTTTATTCAAAAGAATAACGAGTGAAATTTTTCGTACAACACGTAAACCTAGTTTCAAAATGCCGCAAATTGATTATTTTTTTGAAATTAGAAAAATTGGGTCTAGTGGCTGACAGCACTATATTACGAGAATCTTTTTGATTTTTCTTGTGAAAATATTTTTTTACTGGTGATATTAACAATAATCTGAAATAAGTTTTTTCTCACACCCAAAGGATTAATTGATTGTGTGTAATCGAAATTTTGGTGTATTTTTTCCTAAAGAATTAAAGAATTCTTAAAAATCCATTTTTTTCGGGCTGACCGTATGTAATACTTTAAGTATATCCAGTAAATCAACCAGAAAATCATGTAAAATTAAGGGGGGAAGACTATTTAAAAGGTAAAAAATTAGTTCTTCGTGATTTTTTTTTTCATGGAAAAAATACACATGGAAATTTTTAACTTTGTACGCTTTTTATTTGATATCTTAAATATGCAAAAATATATATTATATTTTTTTAATGCAAATTGCTAGTCGTGTACATCGATGTTCAGAAGAAGTCGCTCGAAAAGTTTCCGCACTGCTGGAGTTCTCCCTTGCGCTGTAACTGTCTGAAACAAAAAAATCAAAATGATTCTTAAAGGTAACACCCATACGCTGTCGGTGAAGCAGGATTTTGGAAATATATGCAAAAGTCACAAAATGACAGCTTAATAAATTCAATTTTGTGATTTTTCATGAAATTTTTACTATATTTAAGGACAAAAGAACATCTTATTTTTGGAATTGAAATATTATTTAGGTTCACCGACAAGCTGATGGTACAAGGAAGATGTGTACCAAATTTCATCAAAATCGATTGAATAGTTTTTGAGTAATCACTCCAGCTGATGGGTAAAATACAGTTTTAAGAAAAATGCGCTCAAAGTTTCAACAAGGGAAAACTTTATAATTTTGATATCTTACCGGCTAATCAGCAATTCCAACGCCATACAGGACTCCTTCGGCTTCCTCGTAAAACCGATTTTCCTGCTGGGGCTGCTCTCTACGGGCTTTCCGACCCTCTTTGGACGATAGAGATCTGCGGCGCTCCTGGAGCGATACGCGTTGCTCGTCGGCTTTCCTTGCGAATTCCTTTGATTGCCTCCCAATGCTGATGTCCAGAGCGCTCATAATTCTTAAAATTGTAAAATTCCCCTCATTGAATATGCTGGCTGCAATGTAAACTGCAATTTCAATGACACTCAAGCCTGAATGCAAATGTTTGGGAGCTAAGCGCCATACGGTGGAGCTAAAACTCATTTGCATTTTGCGTGTGGCCACCCAAGCATCTCTCCAATAAATTATGATCGGAGGATAAGTCCGTGTATATCGGCAAGAGATGATTTTGGACATCAGGATTCTCATCGATCGAACATAAATGATGGAACGTTGCCATAATAGCTTTTTTCATATTTTCTATGCTGTCCACATTTCGATAAATGGCCAATTCATAATACGTAGTTAATTTTCTTATGAGATCATCTGTCAATTTTCCTGTTCCTCCAAGCTTATAGATTTTTTTACATTTTTCAATCGCGTACCCATTCTTTTCTTGACGTCGTATGCATTCGCTTTTTTTTATCTCAAAATTGTCACCATAAGGCTGCTTATCAAGTATGGCTTTGAACGTTTTTGAGTCGCTATCTCAAATATAATTGAGATACCTCACGTCGAACAACTCCTGGCGTTTTTCCGCGAAAACTCAGGCAATTTTTAAAATTTCCCTTTAAAAATTGAACACGATATTATTAAGACATTGAATTTGTCGATTTATGAAAAAAAATCGAGTTTTTCAAATTTGTAAATGGTCTTCACCCCTTAAGTATAAACCTGACATGTCAATTTTATTTATAAAAACGGGATTTAATCTTATCCAATTTTAAAGTCGTACACGTATTATTAATCCTAAATTGTTTTAAACACCTTTACAAAGCACTAAACACTAAATAAATAAACATCTATTGAAAATATCGATGACAATTAAAAAATATGAGTTTCATTTGAAGATTTTCGTTAGATGTTAATTATCATCGTCTTCATCGTCGCTTATGAATCTCCGACAAGAAGAAACGTCCAACTGTTGTGAACTTTCGTTTCTCGCCTCTGATTTATTATTGTCTTCGCCGTCCTCATCGTCGCTGATGATAACTCGACGTTTTTTCAATAATGGCATTTCCATGTCGGAATCTTGAGAACGATCTCGTTTCGCTTCATCTGCAATGAATAAAGGCAATAATTAATGAATAAAATATAATTCATCATTATAAGGGAAACCATTAATAATTTTTTTTGAAAATTGATAGAAAAAAGCCATAAAATACCTGAACCGGATTCGTCCGAATCGGTAGCTGGAAGTTGATCGTTTTTTTCAACCGGAATTTTTTCGACATTTAACCCAGAATCTTCATCGCTATTTGTAATCGGAAGTTCTTGAATTTTCGATCCCGCAAACGATGTATCTCCGGATGATAACGCATGCTCGATGAGATGACAGCGTTTGGTGATCGTAGCAGCGGAAATGGAACCAGGAACACGCCAATAAATTTCCTGTTCATCGACCGGCGGTTCGATACTAATTGCTCGTAAAAGTCGTTGAAAGCTTGGCGACTCCATTGCAGTTATACAAACTTCCGTTAGAGGGACCAATGGAATATCGACGGTGGACATTTCGTCTCGATCCTCATCATCCTCGATAATATCCTCTAGCGATTCTTTCAACCATTCCAAAGCTTTTTCCATGCCTAAAGAAAATTAAATAAACAATGTAGAAATGCAGCACTGGATGTTGAAATTTTAACTGTATTTTGTGTTATTTATTCAGCTTACTTTTGCTAATAACGTCTTTTAGAAGACCGAACAGTTGTTCATCCGTATAAACAACTGGTGGTTGCCGTTTCTTCGGTTTATTCGCCTTTTTAGGACGATTTTCGTCCCTTTCAGATTCACTTTCAGAATTATCGGATTGTTCGCTCGCGGATTTCGTTTCCCACGACAATTTCGGTGGCTCCCCATTTCGACGTCGTTTTTTGCGCAATTCTTTTCGATCATTCGCCAAACCTGTCTCCAAAAGCTTCTCTTTAATCATTTTCTTCGATCGCTTCACCGTGAGAGCGTCGTGGATCGTATCAACCGGATCTGTTAAATAATTTCATGAATTAGACAAAATTGGATACAATAAAACAAAAAATAAACATATAATTCGAAAACAGTCGACGCACCTTGATCTTCTCGAACTTTTTCCCAAAGTTCAGTCAGTTGAGCAATTTCCTCCTCGGACCATTCTTTCGGTACACGTTTTTGTACCGCGGTTTTCGTAGCATTTGAATTCACCACGAGACACATCTCTTTCAGCTTCTTCATGACACCTCGGCGAGTACGATTCTTGTTGATCAAGTTTTCCAATATCCAGTCGATCAAATCTTAAAAGGAACAAAAATTTTCGGGGAATTAGTTTGTCTTCGTTTTTACGATCATTGAATACGTTATTGTTTTACTGATAAATCAATTTCACTCGAAGTTGACAATTGACAATTAAAACAGCTCAAATTTCGAGAAATGGAAAAATTAGCATCAAAATATCTCTTTAGTTATCTCCTTATAATTCGTCATCTTGGAAAATTGGCAAAAAAATAATTTTCTGTAAATCGATCTGTGGCATCGTTTATTAAGTTTAAAGCTTCACTACAAATACCGTGCATCGTCAGGTAATTAGAATAAAGATGGTGAAACATCTAAAAAAGTGTTTTTGTTTTCTTTCACCTTGCGTATAATTTTTGGTTTGATGCTCCATGAACAACGTGCGCAATTCATCTTCCTCGGCTTCCGACCAAAGACCACGTGACACTTTATCATTGGTAGGTACGTCATACCCTTCGATCATTTCCGTGACTTCACGGCTACCTTTCCAGAACAATAATTCCATGTAGACCTTTGGATTTCTTTCAGCCACGTCGGCAAATTTCCGGATTATGTATACAGCAAATTTTTGTAATTCCTAAAAAAAAATGGTCGAATGCCAGTTTTTTAAGAATGATTAAATACCAGCACATTTTTTTCATTATTTTACTTTCGGCTCAAACCTTGTGTCGTGATAATTTGGAATCAAGAATTTTTTGGAATATCCTGAATATCGAAGCTTGAAAGATCATTCCGTACATTTTACAGTCCCAGGCAATGCGATGAAGCATTTTAAGGATGTAATAATTAAGTTGATCGGAATTTTCGTCAAATTGTCGGAGAAGCAAAACCATCGATTTGACAACTTTAACGTTGGCGAATCTGTTGATAGAAAAATATGGGTCAAGTATTATTCGAATATCAAACAAGTAAATCATCGATCATTCCTTTATCTTTTTCCCTCTTTCTCTCTCCCTCTCGCTCTCTCTCTCTCTCTCTCTCTCTTTCCTGTCCGATTTAATTTCTTTATTTATCTCTCTGCTCCTCGTGCTATACCTTTGCAGAAACTCGTCAAAGTTGAAATTCGTTTCCTCGACAGTCCTGGCAAGGTTTTCCTCCTCATGCTCTTCGTCTTGGTCGTTTTCGTCCTCAAACTCCTGCTCCTCATCCTCCGGTGTATTATTATCACCCTTCTCCCGCTGCTCCTCATTTCCATAATCGATATCTGTCGGAAAATTGCATAACATCGAATGAAAACGTGCTTTCAATAAACTTGGAGAAACACACCAGTCCGGCAGATAAAACAAAAGTATTATTCAAATGCGACAAGTGAGTGGGAAGAGGTGAAGGCAGGTGATACAAAAAAAAAACAGGAAGGAAAGAGAAAGAAAGAAAGAAAAATGAAGACAATATAATACAGTGTCAAGATGAAAAATTCTTTCTCCGTTGGTCCATGCGCGCATCTAAGGTTTGTTTGTACGCGTGCGCTCGCGAACCCCTTATCGAATTGGAGAGAGAAAGTACGTGTGTACGTAGGCCATAGTGTATAGGTCGATGAACAGAAAGTTGGAAAGCGGGGGCGCAGGGACTTCAGTTCCAGAGGACTCTTGAGGTCCATGGAAGGATGCGCGCATATTAAATTTCTCCAGTGTGTTAAACGTGACGCTGCGAGCTCGGAAATCAAAGGGACGAAGTTTGTTGATTATAGAGTTTATCGAACTTTTAGTTTATTTGGCTCGGCATGAAAATGTGCAGGACCAATGGTGAATCAGGAAATATATTATCGTATGAAATACGCGTTATCGAAAATCCGAGGAACTTGGAGAGCGACACGTGAATAGGGCTGCTCGGTGTGATGTGGCAGAGGCTGTCCCTGGTGCTTCTTCTCGTCGCCTCTATGGCGAGGAGCAGTAGCAGCAGTGGCTCAACTTCGTGTCCGCTAAATTGTGAGTGTGTTATCGTCACGAATGCTCAGCTGGACGATGAAATTAACAACAAGAATAACATTAGTTCGTTGGAGGCACGATGCAATGGTGTTCCGAGGCTCGAGACCTTGCCGAAAAACATGCAGAGTCTTATCGTCAGAGAAACGAGCAATAACGAGGCAATAACGAGGCTCGTGCTTGATCTTGAGAATTCCGGAAGCGTAAGTCTGCGTAAACTCGCTTTCATTAATTCTTCTCTGACAAATTTTAACGTGACAGTGAGTAAATTTTCGAAAGATTTTCTTGTTTCTCTTGAATTATCGAACAACGAGATAGTCGACATTGAAGAATTGAGAATAGCCGATAGCGGACTTCTTGGCGAACTCGATCTCACCGGGAATCGTTTGGTTCGTATAAGATCCGAAGCTTTCGTTGATTACGGTGGATTGTTGAAGTTGAATCTGCGAAGAAATTCGATAGGAACGATTGAGAAGAACGGTTTTGCGGGTCTCGATCGTCTAGAGAGACTCGACCTTTCGGACAATCGTTTGGTCAGTCTGGCCGAGGATACTTTTATACCGTTTTGCTATTTGAAAAGATTGAATATCAGTGGTAACAGACTTGGTGTTTTGGGTGAAGAATGGTTCGACAATCTCGGAGGTTTTCGTAATCTCGACGTGGAAGATCGTCACCAGTTGCGTCAACAACCGGAAACGAGCAGCAGAAGCGAGGACATTGAGCTTTCGTTGGTACTGGGTAGTCTCCAAAGATTGGAAACGATAGACGCGTCACGTATCGGACTGGAACGCGTGCCCTCGGCGCTAACGAGATCCGTGAGGTTTCTCAATCTCGCCGGTAACAGACTGACGATTATACGCGGCGGTGATTTCGACAGTTATCCATTATTGCGCGTTCTCGATCTCTCGTACAATTTCATAAACGTCGTAGAGAACGATGCCCTGGGTCGTCTCGAGATACTGGAAAAGCTCGATATCGCCGGTAATCGTTTGCGCGAATTACCACAGAGTCTTCCATGCGGTCTTCGTGAATTGATAGTGCGAGAAAATTTCATCGTCAAATTGCGCAGACACGATCTCGAAGCATTAACGAAACTGGAGAGTTTGATTCTCAATCAAAACAACATAAGCGAAATTGAGGAAGGCTCGATGTCTCAGCTGTTGCTTCTGAAGGAGCTCGACATATCGAACAATCCGATAAAGCAATTACCAGCTGATACTTTCGGAGGGCCCGGTAATATCGTTACTCTACGTATGTCCTACCTAGTCTCGCTTCAATGGGAACGTGAGAAACGCGCTGACATGGCTTTTCCAGTACCAGCACCCGAGAAACTAGTTTTTCTCGATCTTATCGGAAGCCCCGTTCTCGCAGCTCAATTACTCGCTGACGAGGCTGCCCTTTCCGCCTGTAAAAGTCTTCGACGTTTGGATCTCACTCGTACCAATCTTACGGAGCTCAGATCCGATCTACCATATTTGCTTCCGCAATTGAAGACTCTCGGACTCTCGAATAATCGATTTAATTGTACGACCGATGAAAATCGAATAAACTGGCTCGCAAGGTGGGTCAGAGAACACGAGGAAATTTTACCGTCCGGAGAGTGCAGATTTCATAATGGTACTCGAGCTATCCTCTCTCAATTGCCAATACCGGATATTGAATCAACGAGCACGACATCGACAACGATTTCGGTGGAAAAATACTCCGAAGAAAATAGCCGTGCTCTCGATGACCCTCGAGGCTCTTCGGAACAACGGAGAATCACTACAGCCCTCGGAACACATCCCGGAATCCTCGTTCTTGCTGGTGGAGTTATCGGTGCTTTGGCCCTTGCAATCAGCTTCGTAATCTCACGAAAACGGAGCCAAACCAGCGCGGAACTTCTCGAAAACTACGAACAACGTCGACCCATCATTACAGAGCTCTGGTGAGCTCGTTATTTCGACTCGTGTCATACACGCTAAGACGCTTTTTAAACATCAAACGACACACTACGTGACAATAAATGTACGAGTTGATCGCGTGTACCCTCTCTCATGCACGAGTTAAACATTTAAATAAACACGCACACAAACACAGCCAGAACTACGCTCTGCTCTTTAGAACTTCACTCCATAACAACTTCGCTCTTAAACTTCTCTACACTAAAAAATACACAACGTCTATTTCTGAGCCAATTTTTTTTTAGGTCAAAACATTTATTCGATCAAAATTCCGAAACTTCGCAACTATAGAAAAATCTGAAAAAATTTAGACATGTTTGAAACTATACAAACATCGATTCTCGGTAATAATCATTCGAAATAGTTATCAACATATTGTTAAAACAAAATATTCTTCGACAAATAATCAGACTATTTCTATTTCGTTATGAAAAATAAGTTTGGTAATTTCCCTAAATGCATATCATTTTTTTAAGTATTATGCCAAAAACTTAAAAAAAAAGTTGATGAAAAATCACGAATCTTCCACACGTTTTTGTAAAAAGATTCAACATCGTATAAACGGTATTTCTAAGGCGTTGGACGAATAATTTCTGAAATATCGCTTTCAGAAAAAGTCGAAAGGAGGAATTTCAAAAAAAAAAGGAAAAACTTCTAAAAAAAAGGCTGATTATTTCTTGAAAATTTTTTTTTCAGACAAGAAGTTAAGATTTTTTTGACAATTTTATTACTGTATATCAATGATCGTAACATTTTGAATATGGCTGAGCTTTTTGCGATTTTATGCGAACTGCCAAGTACTAAAAGTTTGTACGGAATAAAATTATTGGCATTAATGTGTAATCCATTCCTAAGATTATAAATGACACGGAAATAGACGTGTTGAAGTGTGGAAATGTTATGAATTTTGGAACAGAGCTGTAAAGAGTGAATTTTTTGTACTGGCCGCAGACACACGAGAACGTTAACACAAACAAACATATTGAGTGCTTGAGGCACCGATGATACGAAGTTGCCAAAAATGAAAAAAAGAAAAAAGAAGTAACACTAAAAACACAAAAATAAAATCTCAGAGTACAGATTAATAATAATGAGCGATAATTTTTATGATAATAATGAAGAGACTAGATATTATCTTTCGTAAATTAACCCAGTGTCAAGCTACGATTACGTTAATAAACCGTTGTACAAAGGTCATTTTTATATATTCATTCCACATGAAACTTTTTCATTGTCAACTCACCCACTCCCAGCTGAGCAAAAAATATTTCTCTCAGTGCTAAAAACTCTTCTTCCACAGGAATGTCCGGTTTACCGAAGCAGTCGTTTTCCGGCCAAACTTCCCTGAAAGTTTACAAACAAAAATTCGTCATTTGTTTATTCTCTTTATTCCTGTTTGAAAAACAAACACTTCGGGCTTAAAAATTCTTCAAATATCTCAGTTAACGTTGTTTTATCACCTTGGATCAAAACGAAAAAGAAATATTATTTTTACCCTGGTAAAAATAAATAAAATTCATTACAATTGAGCAATATTGCTGCTCTATAAACTTAGTTTCAATACCTTCATTCAATTTTATTCACTTTTTGGAATGTTTTAATGTCCAACAATCAGTGAAATCGTTTGAATGCTTGTCGCTATTTACGAGTGAAAAAAAGCGAATTAACACGTGTATTTTAATGAAAATTCAGAGGCAGGAGCAGTTTTTTTAATACCTTTTGTAAGACCGTCTAGACGCTTTCGTGTTAAAATTCGCCAACACCCCTATTAAGGACCTCCCTGAGGTACATACTTTATTTGCATAGCGGTTATAATCGTTAATTACCTCGACGCGCGCAATAGCCCGACCGCCCTTTCGAATTCCCTTTTACGTAGGAATATTTGTATTTTCTTCATCGCCTCGCTTTTCTGTTGGTCTATTGGAATTTCAAGGGTCGCGTCGAATGGCACAACTACGGGTATTGTGCCCTCTCTCATGACGGCTGATATTTCCGGTGCTGCCTCGTCCCAAATCTCCTCCAATGATTTCACCGGCAACGACGTCGCTTGTGACACTTCCTTCCGACGTTTCTTCGTTTTCCCTTGCGTTCTCCTCACCTTCTTTTTTCCGACAACCAACGTGCGGCTACTCCGACAAAATTCTTTCAACATTTTGAGAAATATATGAGCCGTCGTCAGGAGATCGACCAAGTACGCTCTGTCAAGAAATAAATCGAGCGAACGTTATTAACGAGAAATAAGCGAGATAAAAAAATTGATGAAATGTCATTAGAACAGAAAATCATTGACAGATATTTGTTTCTACGACTAGACTTAACTTTTTTAAATCAAATTGAATGTTAAAAATCTTTTTTACACAACATTTTTTTCAAAAATCCAATAAGAACAATAAAATAAAAACATTCCAATAAAAATACCTTTATATTGGAATAAAATATAGTTATACATTATAAATTTATACGGGGTGTCCCGAGACCAATGATTCAAAATGTAAACTTAAGTTGAAGATCAAATTCCGAGTCGAAAAGTCTATTAATGTGTTTTGATCAAGCTCCCATCGAATGAGTTATCAACTATTAAAGTTACAGAATACGCGTCCTTTTATCGCGCATACTGCTGAAACGGTGGAAGATAGAGCGAAAGTCTATAGAACCAATTTCGTAAAGCATGAAATTTCCCACGAAAAAAGCCCTAGACGGCACTTTCCCATCTTCAGTAGTTTAGTCCCGAGAACTGATCAAAGTAATACCTGTTTTTCAAGGGTCGTAGATGGGGTAAACTTTTTCAAGGTATTTGTTCGATCCCATCTCAGGACCAAACTACTCAAGATAGAAAAGTACCGTAAAAGACTTTTTTGTAGGAAATTTTCTGCTCTACAAGTTTTGTCCTATGTACTTTCGCTCGATCTCGAACAGTTTCAGCGGCATGTGCGATAAAAGAACGCATATCTCTCAAATTTAATTCAAGAGGATTCAAAAAACATTACTAGACTTTTCGACTCAGAATTCGGTTCTAAATATTACAAAAAAGTAAGTTTATATTAAGTAAACTTAGTGATTGTAAGAAAATTTACATTTTGACCCATTGACCCGTTTTTTAAAATCTTTCGAAAGCGAAATAGAAAAACCATTTTTTATGTAATGATTATAACTCGCCTCGACATTTTGATGTCATCATAATGGAGCAGCTGAAACAAAATGGTTTCACGGTATTCTGGAACGTAGAAAACGTTGCTCTTGATAATTTTGCTCGATTCTCTGACGCCCTCGTCACTCGCGACATCCATCGCAGCGAGAGTGTGCAACAATTCTTGATAGGCTTTTACCGCCAAATGTAGCCTCTTCGACCAGACCGGAATTTTCTTTTTATCCGTTGTCATCATCTCGTAAAAGTGTTCCATCCTCGTTTGCACCAGATGAAATACTTCGGTGGAAATGGTCTCGCTGTTAAAATAAAGTAGGAAAAATTTTAAGTACAAATGTAATTTGCCTCGAAACGGATCATTTTTCTACGTACCTCACAAATTTCACTTGAAACTTGTAATGACGATTGAATTCCATGAAAAAACGTAGAGTCCAAAGATAATAGCTCGCGTCGGATGCAATACCAAAATCACCGCCAGCATTTATGCAAGATCTTGCGTATCTCATGACCGGATTGTAAGCGCCGTTTAAAAATTCGACGGAAAACTCTTTGAGAAAAAGACGAACACTCAGAGCCGATGTTCTCTCTGCTTGCGAGTCCCTCATAGGCGTTCTCTTTTTTGATCTCTTAACTTTTACCTAAACAACACACAGAGACGATTTAAAATCTACTCGTCACAATAAAAAAATAAGATTTTTATACCTTTTCCTTGTTAAACTCGAGAGCTTCCAACTTCTGATAGGGTTTGTGACATAAAAGCTGATTGTTACCAATTGCTTTCATATTTTGGATTACAAAAGTTCCGCCGAATCGCGAATGTCTGTGAGAATTAAAAATTCAATCATTTCAAATTTATTGAAGATTTAATGAACGATTTAAAACTGAAATTAAAAATCTTCATAAAAACAGATGAATTATTATTCATATTATTATTATATCTTGACATATTTTTTATTTTTATATTTTTATATTTTTATATTTCTTAAGTTTTATGTTTAAAAACAATTCTTTCATTTTTAACATTTAACATTCTGAAATTGAATATTTTGATTTTTCATGAAAAATCATAACGACGAATTTCAGCAATTGTAATGCAATGAACAATTCTGAACGAACGTACCTGGAACCTGCATATTTTTTAATTTTTTCCATCCTCTCCCTAATCTCCTTATCTCTGATGACGAGTAATTTTGCCGAATCTTCATCTTTCTCAGTGCTGCTACGCTGCTGACCAGCAGTTGCCAGTTTTTTCGGACACTGTTCTCTCAGCATAAGCGCTATAATCTTTGGATTAAAAAAATCATTAAGATGCTATAACTGAATAAGATTCGATAAAAAAAAAAAAAAAAAAAAAATCAACGGTAAACGTACCTCAAGAACTTGAATGTGGTACTGCTGTTCGAATCCATTACTGGCGAGAAATAAAAGCATGTCAACGAGACCCGACGTGTGGAGGGCGAAAAGTACCTGCAGCAAACAATCGCAGCTAGAGATAATCGCCGCAATTTTTTACCATCATTGTAAAATCTCTTAGACAAGCCAGAAAAAAAAAACAAATTTTTTTCTTGTTTGTTGAGAGAATCAAATACGTTAGAAATGATAAAATAATTTTTTTTTAGTTTTCTTCAATGATTTTTCAGCCAAAAAAGCTCATGCATTGTTTCTCTTTTAGGAACAAAATGTTTGTAAAATAATTGGAAGTAATTATTCGCTTTTTTTTTAATAAATTTTTTTCAGTTTGCAGTCCGAGACTTTTGTACCTCGTCGTGAACGGTTGCATCGTTTTCAGCTCGTATCTCATTGTCATTGGGTGGAACTTGAAGGACGTTTCGTATCAACGTTAAAATTCTCTCGATAATCATTTCGTTGTCTTCTCCTCTTTCAGCTGGATCCTTTAGAAGAAATGATCAAATAACATCGTTGTAAGCAAGGAAAATTCTTTCTTTTTATTCTTGAACTTTTTAAATTATGGTTTTCACAGAAAAATGTGAGTAACGGTGAATTTTTTTAGTGCTCTACGAATGTAATGAATAGAAAATTGTTAAACGGTTAAAACATTGTGAAGAATTACCATGTTAAGAATACTCTGTAGACGTTGTCCAACCACGGACCATACACGATCATCGGCAAAGGCAACTTTGTAATTTTGCAAGTAAACAACCAATTGCTCATAAATGTTACGATTCGTTTTTTCCGATGGCAATTCCTCATTGTAAAGCGTCAATGCTGGACTGGTCAAATTGATGAGAAGCCTGACAAATTACAACGATATGAAAAATTATAAAATATCAAAGAAAACAAAGATAAACTTGTTTCAAGTATTATCAATGTTGAAGTTTGCATCTTTGGAATGTAGTCTGTGAAAAAAATTAGGATCATTTCAAAAATTAAAAGAATCATTAACGGAAAAAATATTTTTTGATGCTTTTTAATAGCACAAACATCAATACCATGAAATTGTGACCTTACCGCAAAAGAACATCCCACAATTCCTTTTTGTCGTAAAATTGTACAAAAATTTTTTTAAGATCCGTTTCCAGTAACTTGGCATGTCCGAGATATTGTCTGACTGTATGGGATTCATCATCGCGTTTCAAATACTTTATGAGATCCTTAATGACATCTAAGGATTGATAATTAGCAATGATTATTAATAATTAACGAGCTAATTCGATATTTCAAATTTTCGTAATTATTTTACAATTTATAAATACGAACATTATTACTTTCAAACTGTCAAAATAATGGAGAACAAATGTTTACATAATTATTTTATTGCAAAAATTTAGTTATAGAAAAAAAAACAATCAAGTCATCTCACCTAAAGAATGAGGTTGCAGTCGATAATTGTTGCCGCAATTAAATCCAAGAGCGGCACACGTAGCAGCAAGTTCAGCAGATATTATGTCTGCCATAGTTTTTTTTTTTAATATTTCCAAAATTCAACACGTAAAATATAAAATGCTGCACGAACAAATTTATAACAACGTATATTCGATGATAAGCGGCACGACGTTTAACCTAAAAATAAACTACACCGGTATTTCCATTGCACGGAACCGATTTACGAGATGAATAAAATCTCGTTATTTTTATCATTATCACAAAACACCTCACTTCAAATATCGATCGAGTTTAGAAGAAATTTGATGCTGTCGTTCAATAATTAATTTGTGTAATTTCTGTGCATGACAAAGGAACGATTTTTTTTTTTCGTAACACGTAAACACAGCTGGCGCGTGGAGTTTCCCGCGCGCTTTGTGCGCAGGCGTGTTATCCCATATTTTTTCCCGCGAATACAACAATATATATACATAAGTATATGAATATTTACATTTTAATCGTCACGGTGATCAGTACCAAGTGGATGTATATAGTGAACTTCACTGAGAATGTTAATGAGTAGAAAAACAGCATACAGAGAAAAAAGAAGATATCCGTAAGAGCGACGAGCTAAAAATCCACTAATATTTAAATAAATTAGCGATGATACGAGAGAAGCTAGTAAAAAAGTAAGACAACCAGGCATCATATCACTAGTGCGTATTTTTGTGCGGTAATTATCGTGCTGTACTGCTGCCAATGCCCAGGAAAGTCCCAGTCCTAAAAGTGTGTTGAAGAGAGGTCCACCGAAACAGGCCGAATAACCCATTCGTGGAAAACCTCGTCTTGCTACTGCTACGTTCGATATCAAATCTGCACGTATATATAAACATTTTTGATATTATTATTTTCTTACATGTAACGATTAAACTACGACACTTCTCCAAAATCACGTGAAAGCTACATGGGGTCCAGACTACCACAGCCTCTTTAAAATGTTGCCAAGTTAAAAGTAATGAATATTAAGGTAAAACATACAGCTGATGCAGACTAGTCAAATGAGTGCTAAATTTTCAAAATACATTTATGCAAATTTTAATGCACTGATTAATTGAATTAACGGTTGATTTGTATTACAGCATGTCTTATTAACCTAAAAAAATATTATTAACAATAGATTTGCAAAATCTTCAACTGATAAATGCAAAATTCCACGATGTCATATTTTCATCAAGATTTTTCAAAGAATAATCCGTATTTTTAAACCGATTTTCATCCATCATGTCTTGTTTTGTTCCTCAAGAGATCCTCTACGAATTCAACGTGTGGATTTTTTTCTGAGTTTCATCGTTTTGCTGTTGCAGCCAATTGTTTAATTGGCTAAAAAAATGTTCATAAAAGAATTGCTGTAATTTTCATATTAACAAATTTAGAAAGAAAACCTACGCGATGAATTCGTAGAGGATCTCTTGAGGAACAAAATAAGACGTGGTGCATTAAAATCGGTTGAAAAATATGGATTATTCTTTGAAAAATGTCGATCAAAACATGACATCATGGAATTTTGCAGTTATATCAGTTGATGATTTCGCAAATTAATCGTTATTAATTTTTTTTTAGGTTAATAAGACATGCTGTTATACACATCAACCTTCAATTAATTCAATTAGTGCATTGAACTTTGCATAAATGTATTTTGAAAATTTAGCACTCATTTGACTAGTGTGAAGCAGCCATAAATTATATTACAACGTTAGAAAAAATAATAAATTATGAAGACAGAGATTTGAACTTTGCCCAAGGTATTCAAGGCCCCAATTATTCTTCAAGGCTTAATAATATTATTATTAGTTCTATTATTATTATTATTATCATTATATCGTATTGGAGTTTACGTTAATAAAAATTCGTTCGAAATTTCGCGACTTTGAATACAAAGCTGGAATGATCGTTTCATTAAAATTTTTCATCGAATGAGTTTTAAGCAATACGAAAAAAACGACAATTTCGTTGAATATAACCGAAACAAACTCCAACATAATATTTCCAATTATTATATATTTATTACTTGTAATTATTTAATCGCTGCAATCATTGTCACAATATTATGAAAATTTGTTTGCAAAAAAAAACTCACCCCCTATACTGTTGCCCCAAGCCAAAAGAGTTATACCAAGCATCGCATCTGTAATTCCGCTGGCATACCCAAAACAATGAAGAACGGCCATCACCTCGTTCGCGATAACGTACACAACGAGCATAGCCGAGCCGAAGCCCAAGAAGGCAAAAGCCTTTTCGTCGACGATCATTAGTTTTTGGTAAAAACAATAAAAACGAGAGTCCATCGTTATACAGAGACACTTACGTTATGATACTTCGGACACTTCGTGATATTTGTTTTTAAGAAAACAAACGTAGCCCCGGCAATTCCCAAGATGAAAGCGATCAGAACAATTGGCACAGGACCGATAAACACATGCCACACTAGATTTTGTTGTTGGAAGTTTTAATTTGATTAGAAATAAGCTGTATCTTCGAAACTAAACAGTTAAAATCCGAATTATTTTGACAAACTTCGTCAAATTTTTCTTTGTGTTTGAAAATTTTGTAAAATAAAACCTACAAAAAAGTTTCAAAGTTATCGGGAGAAATGTGAAATTTTCAATTGGCTCTCGATAAGAAACGCATGCAAATCTGCGGGATCTTTTCTATTTGGCAATCATACTGAATGAAAAAAAAACAAAATTAAAGAAAAACGCGAGACATCTACCTTAATTTTGATCTATACGATATTGATGATTTGCATATAAATTTTTACCCTCTAATTTGACGAGAGCAAGAACCGGAGTGACCACAAGTTGAAGACAGTTCAACAATTTCGACCATCCTCTCTTTTCTGCGGTCTCGTTTACGACAGGAATAATACATTGAAGGATAAACGTAACGGGTGCTCGTAACACGAGAATTATTTTGACAGGAACATTAGCGTTCGCCCAATCTTGAGCGTTTATGGGATTAATGTCGTATAGAAACTCTCGAAAAAGTTCTTTAGGACGATGCGACGAGGGCGAAGCTTCGTTCTCTTCGTCGGTTGATCGTTCGGCCGCCATGTTTTCCTCCGTAACACCTGCCATTCTTTTTCTCATTGCCAATTCCGTCGCTATTGCTACATCTGCACGCGGGAACACAAGTTTATCAGGTTTAATTGCGAATTTATTGTTTCATTACGGCTTTGATAACTATGAGTGGGATGGTAATAAAAAGTTCGAAATTAGGAATAAAAAATACTTTTTAATTGAAGCTTTTAAATGTACATAACCCCCAAGTGTGCCACGATCAATGGTCATAAATGTACAGTGAGAAAAGAAATTTGTTGTTTCAACAAAATTTTTGTTGAATCAACAAATTGTGACGAACAAAATGAAGTTTGTTAATTAAACATAAATTTTGTTTATTCAACAATATTTTCATCGTAGTGAGCAATATTTATTTGAGCCAGCAAATTAAGTGATTGAATTAAGCAAATTTTTGTTGAGTTAACGAATTTCATTTTGTTCGTCACAATTTGTTGATTCAACATATTTCTTTTCTCAGTGTAAACTTAATTTCAGGATCGAAATCCGAGTCAAAAAGTCTCGTAATGTTTTGTTGCGCATACTGCCTAAACCGTTGGAGATACAGCAAAAAACCATAGGACCAATCTTGTAGAGCATAAAATTTTCTACAAAAAAGCTCCTGACACATTTGCTTCTATCTGCAATAGTTTAGTCCTGAGAGCTTATAAAACACACAATTGTGTCGACTCGATTTTTTATGAATAAGTATAAAGCGAATAAATTTACTTCCGGCTGCTAGATGACAATAGGAAAGTATGGAAAAGATAATTTATTATTATACCGAGTTTGGCTCGAAGACTGTAAGCGCGGGATCGAAGAGTAAGTCCTACGCTTGGACGTCTGTCTGATCTTTCATTATCCGTTCGGTAAGCAACGTAAGTTCTTAAAAGTTCAGGATCTTGCAAACGTGGAATTCTACCTGTAAATCCGGCGTAAATCAGAATTATTATGACATAAAAAACTTGTACTGTCGCTTCGAACAAAGTTAATCGTCGTTTCATTAATCACTTTTATGAATCGTCCAATTTTTTATAGCAGCAATAAACCGTACCTTTTTGCATCTCTTCTCTATTCTCGTATATCTGCATGGCAATGACAACCACGAGAAACATGATGTAAATAAAAATGATACCTGTCAAATTCCGTTTCAGAGAAGACAGAAATTATTTTTTCAAAAATTCAAATAATTTATCAAATATTATTTATTTAATTATTAAGTTTTATATCAAAAAATAATTCCAGAGAATAAAACTTCGATTGATCGTGAATAAGTTTAGTTTTCAAAATTGAAAAATAATTTTTTCAAAACGTTAATTTCATCTTTTTAACGAAATGATACGGACCAAACGAAGTTGTGAATATTTACGACATAATGGAATAATCATTTTTGGTAATTAATCCGTCCGAACATTTCGAAATTAGTTCGTCTCGAGAGTGAACAACGGAAACTCACTGAGAGCCTCCCAGAGTTGAATAACTTCGTCCTCGCTCGTATAGCATATCCAGGCTACGGCGATAATGTAGAAGCAACAGTCCCTGGTGAAGGAATTGAAGGGAATGCGACAAGGAGATACGAGTACAACCGAGCCTGCTATTATCGCAGTTACGAATATTCCGGCTCCTATCAACTCGGTGAACATAATTATCATTTCACGCTCGTCGGACACGAGCGATGTGAATATGTCGGGAGCACCGTTTCCAAATGCCAGGATCGTAACTCCGGCAATGTTTTCCGAAAGGTGCATAACTTCGGCAATTATGCTCAACGATGGACAAAAGCTGTTTCGTTGTTTAGTCAAAATACATTATAAAGTAAAAACCAACAGAAATTCTATTAACGTCGATACAACGGGGTCGAAAACGACTCCGTTGTATCGTGGTCGTTTTTTACATCATCAAATCGTGGCGAACAAAATGAAATTTGTTAATTCAATAAAAATATTGTTGATTCAACAATATTTTCGTCGTATTGAGCAATATTTATTTGAGCCAGAAAATCAAGTGGTTGAATTAACCAAATTTTTGTTGATTTAACGAATTTCATTTTGTTCGTCACAATTTGTTGTTTCAACAAATTTGTTTTCTCAGTGAAACGTGACTCCAGGAAAGTGTAAACTTCGAGGGTTAAATTGACCTGCTCGTTTTTTAGAAAGCTCGCTTCAATATTTTCCATATATCAGCTTAAGGAGGCTCCGTCACGAAAGGTTCACCAACAGAAAAAAATAATTTTTAATTATATCGTAGATAAAGTACCCATATTCACGTATGCAAAGTTTCAGGTAAGGTCAACGACTAAATAACAGAGATAAAAATTAAAGATAAAGTTGGGATTTTTAAGGTAATCTATCAGTTGCATGAGTGGGGGGTCGATAACTGAAAATTAGATACACGTTTTTCTCGGACATGCTTGATATTTCGAGAGAACGGAGAGTTACACGTTATTTTCTTCTTATCAGAGAACAACGTGTAACTCTTCGTTTTCGAATCTCGAAATATCAAGCGTGTCCAAGAAAAACGTGTATCTACTTTTCAGTTATCAACCCCCCACTCATACAACTGATAGATCACCTTACACAGGGCTCATGGAAAAGTCACCGTTAAAAAACTTGTATCAAGTGTGATATCTGCGCATTCACGCAACAGATATTGAACAAAAACTACAGTAACGTTGATCAAGTTATAAGGATTCCAAATACAATAAAAAAAAGTTTTGGGTCAACGACTTATGTAAAAAAAAGATATTTAATGTTAAAATGTCGAAATACTTTAAGCTCCAACAGGTTTCGGAACTGTATAAAGATTCGGCAGCGTCACAGAAATCAGGTGTTCCGTATAACGCAGAAGCGCATGCGCGAGATTTAAATCATCAGCTACCTAACCTTACATTCGTTTGTGATTACCGTATAAGTAGAAAAGTTGGTTTAATCGTAATAAAATAAGTAATTTAATCGATTAATGAAACCAGTTATCTATTTATCAACAATAATAAAAAATTAATTTTTGTTACAAAGTAATCAGACATCTTAAAAATTTCATATCACATAGCATTTATTAAAAATTATAAATATCTTAATAAATTATTAAAGCAAAATATATGTATCTAATAAAGTCTTTCTGAGCTGTTGAACTGTTTGATCAATCCATTTTTTCAATAAATAATATACCGTAAACTCTTAAAAATCGAAAATTTTGTACACAAAATCGGTCAGCTGGATGCCAGGAGTACGACAAAGAAATCGGAGGAGAGAGTGAGATGGAGAATTGGGACGTTGGCGTACTTCTCTGTGCAGTAACGTAACATAAAATTGTACTAATTTTACGGTATTTATTTATCGATGTACAGGTAATAATTTTTGTATAAAATTACCAATAATAAGTTGGTTGTTTATAACCAACTGTATCACGACAAACATGCAAATTACTAAAAAAAAAAAAGGCCCTGCTTATGCGCCCACGCAAACCGGCCCTACGTGACGGAGCTTCCTTAATAGACTCAAATAAATTAAGTCGCGACAGAATCTTGATGTCGAGTGAATAAAAAATAAAATCTTACAGTATTTTAAACTCACAAATTGTCCGCAGTGGTACCAAGAATAAGAAAGAGATAGAGCAACCAGAGAACATTTAAAAAAAGGCCAAATGGGAATAATGCATTTCCAGGAAAATAGCAAAACAGCAATTGGGTGTATTGTATTATAGAGTCTGTTGAACAATTTTCCTGATTTCTAACCCATTCGCAATGCTTCTCGGGTGGTATGTACCAGACGTAAGAGCAATCCGTCTGTAAAATAAAAAAAAAATACACAAGAGAAATAAAAATGGATAGTTTTCGAAGGTAGTCGAAAAAATGATGAAAATAAATACGATTTACTTCTCTAGTTTGGAAGCCCCCATATTTGGGGATAGGTTTCAACACTTGATTCATGTTCTTTATTATTCTCCCTTAACCAAAACACGTACGAACGTTGACAGCAGCGAATCACAAGCGATTTTCATCTTTTTATTTCAATAAGATTGTAACCTCTATTGAAAAAAAAACTATAATAACAAACAAACTCATTTTGAATATAAATTATACAATACATAATAATCATATAAATAACGTTATGTAATAATGATTTATTAACTTATTAATTCTCACATACAATAGTATTATGCGTGAACAATCAAATATTTTATAAACAAAATTTACAAAATAAGATTCGAGTCTTTACAACTAAAAGCTACTAGTAGTATTAGTTACGGATCACATAGCTTTTATACTTGTATATAGTACTTTATTAAATGTTTTTTTTTTCTCATTTTCTGTCTGTTTTTATGTTTATATCGATGAACGCAAAACACAAATCGTGCCCGCGAAGGTCCGACACTATTCTTTCATTTTATGCTCTCTACTATCCGTTTCCTCGCCTCATATTATAAATATATATTTATATATTTATGTACGTAAACACAAATATGTGGATACGTATTATATTTTTATCCATAAAAAGATTTACGTACGTCCATATATAAATATATACGTATAGATTTATATATAAATATTAGACTAAATGCTATTCAAGATTACACAGATTACAATCCGCGTAATCGAGCAGGACATGATATATCGATGGGGGAGGGTTTGGGAGGGGAGGGCTAGAAGGATAAGTTTAAGGACATTTTCGTTATTTTGTTGTTGTTTTTCTTCTTGTTTTCAGATACATACTAATAGTATAATACATTCATAAAAATTCAACTTCTCTATGTGTGTAAATATAAAATTATCATCTCTTAATTGTTACACCGCTGACAGTTGATATATAATATGTATAATTGCGTATCGATAAAACGAATCACTCGTCGAATATAATATACATATATTTACGTCTCTTTTACCGATGCATCGTCGCGTCATCAACATCAATAATTATACTATTTTTATTTATTTATATTTTTGTTTTGTTGTTTACTATAAAAGTGTGGATATTTGTTTTTTCGCGCCAGTTTGTTGTTGCTCTCTTCTTCAATTTATTTCTTAGTTCAAAGTATTTCCTAGAGAAACAATGTTTATCGGGAGATGTGAAAGAGAAACAAGATGAAATTAAGAATTAAAAAAAAATGATTGAAATCGAGTGGAACCAAGTGAAAAACGTATATAGGCCAAGCACCGCAAAATTACGATTTTTTTTTTTTTTTTACTATTCAATGTAAAATTCCATTTACAGTTCTGCGTTAGAAATTATTCGCGAAATTCTTTAAGCCGTATCCTTTTGCATGAATAATTGTAGGGAGTTTTATGTATTTAATTAAGTGGAGAGAACGCAGCTGAGAGAAAATAAAAACTTTCTTGGCCTAGCTCCCTCGTGTGACTAAACACGAGTTTATTATTATTATTATTATTTTTTTGATTTATGTGTACATTTTTATGTTTTTCTTTTAATTTCTATAGTTTCCGGGAACAAAACGCACTCGGTCCTATCCGGCAAGGTCACTCCCCAATTATGCCGTGCCTCTTTTTTCTCTTATTCTCTCGGCTTCGTTGATGATGGGCCCGCTATCCATCGAGTGATACTTTTGATGCTCGCTAGTAATATATATCGTTTTATTGTCCGTCATTCATCATATATGTGTGCTTTATCTTCCTTTGTTTTTATATATCTGGCCTACACTTGCTCCTCACATAACTTCTCTCTCTCTTTTGACTAATAAAATTAGTAGTGCATAATAAGCAACCGATTTCGTTCGAACCCATAATTTACATGATTTTTTTCAAATCCAAGGTAATGTCAAAATCGATGAAGAGGAGAATCTCTCGTAACATGAAAAATGTAAAGCATTCCTTGATTTTTCCATTTTTTTATCATCTATGAATTTAAATATATTTATTTTATAAGTGAACTACGGTATTCGCAAATGCTTATATCGAATCTGCACTCCGAAACGCAATAATTTTGTTTTTCTTACTTTTTCAGCATAAATTTACGGTTAACCAGAGCACAAATGTACCGAACAACATTTTTCCAGACAATAATTATATCGGAAAACAACTTTTTGAAACATTAACCATACCGGCAGCAAACAACTCTTACGAAGTGTAATACCGGAACGCAACGTTTTTTTTTTTTTTTTTTTTTTTTTCAAAATATTCGAGAATTATTCTTTCCAAAAACGTTTTCGTCCGTTTTCATTTTCGTCTCAAGAATTTTCCATCAACACGATACTACTACAAGTTTAATATTACAGAAGAAATTCAAATCTTATTACAAATGCTGTAAACCACTTTTCTAAATAAATATTCCATGACGAATCAATAAACTTGATTGAAAAAAAAGATCGTCAAAAATGCGTAATCGTCGGTCAATCGTAGAATAACAAACCCCCAGAACTACCGATGGATACTTTCTTCAGAAAAATATAATTTTTTCATTGTAGCGGGTTTTGTTTTTTTGTGTTTCGTGTGGATTATGTATACGTTTATGTGGGTGAACATGTGTGTATGTGTATATATATGGGATAATGGAGATATTTTTTCACAATGATTTTTTATTCGTACATATCTCGTAAGTGGAAAACTAGACCCAATAACGTCGATGAGTTGTTGCGGTTTAGTAATTAAAGCTGTAGGCCTATATATGTATACTCGTAGAGTGTATCGGATCTCTAGGACTTGGAAAACATCAATAGCCCACAGTACGGATTTACATCTTTTTTCTTTTTTCACTTTGTTTATTTTTTCTTCGTGTTTAGAATAATTGTGCGAGGTAAATACGGAGTCCGAACGTATACTATACAAATATGATTTGTTTGTTTCTTTCTCGTTGGAAGTGATGTCGTCGTCAGTCAATAATACAATGAACAACAAATAATAGGAATAATGATAGATTCGAGCTATTGTATTGTTGGTGCACAACTTGCCAGCCGCCTATCGGTCAGAAAAGGAACTATTCCGCGCGGGATAACGGCCTATTAAAACGCACCGAGATTCCCGCTGTTTTTACGGGGGAGGTGGTGTCTCGACCGGCATGGTAAACATTTTTCGTTTATCTAAACATTTGAAAGTTTGTGTATCTTTTGTTTATGTTCTTTTGATTTATTTTCCTTTGCGACAAATTAACCGGACGAAGGGACGCATCTCAAAAGTATAATATTTTGAGAATTTCCCACGAGTCCCATCATCTGCACTGCTTTTTAAATGGCCTAGCAACTGGTGGCGATTCCGTGGAACGTACGTGATGCCTCGCTGTCGTACGTTTAGGCATCTGCTCGACGGTGCTGTCGCGGTTCCTCAGAGAACCGCTGCTGCTGCTGCTGCTGCTGATCGGCATCGTCTTCCCAACAATCCTCGTATTTCCTCCTTTTTTCACTATTTTCCGCGTTTTACCCGAAGAAGTAAGACACCGACGTCGCCCCCCCGATGGCTTCTCGCTATATCTGTCTAGTTCCGTCATTGCCTCTTGAATTGCATTTTCCAATTGCATGTTCAATTTACGACTTCTATAAAAGACAGGTGAATTTTTTTCGTTTCAAATTTATACGATATCATTATAAGTCAAACGAATTTAACGAGTATTTTGTTTTTTGTTTTTTTTTTATCTTATTTCGAAATATACTGTATGCATTTCCTCGTTTTTCTTCTTTTTTCTTTTTCTTTGTAATATATATGTGCTGTGCGTGCGTGCGTGCCAACGCGTGTCATGTGATATACTCTCTGCTGCTATACGACTACATAATATTTACATAATTCTATACGACACAGCGAGGACATTTAAGACATAGGAATTATTTATGAAATTTTTTAGTTTCTTATTACGATTTAAAAAAAGTGTTGGAGCGTTATAAGTTATTAATGCGTGTATGATTTTCTTCATTAACCTTCCGTCACACGCACTATGAGCGAAACGCCGCATTTTTTGTTTTTTTCATTAAACAAAAATTGGTGAATAATACACTTGTTACAATTTAGCTATTCCTGCATTATTATTATTATTAGAATGCAATGAAACAGAAAATCATACGATAATTTTCAATTTATATTTTATAAATAATATTTAATATGACTAAGGGCCGGTTGTTCCACCTCCAGGTAAATTTTATCTGATAGTTAAAGGTCTGCTACTCAATGCTACAACCGTCAGGTAAAATTTACCAGAAGGTGGAACAACCGGTCCTAAGTGCAAGAGAAATGTGGCATTTCCCCACTAGCGGGTGTAGAGTCGTACGTGATATTACGTTCGACGTTGCCATATCTCCTACTGAGCATTCGAGCACCAACGACGCGCGCATGCGCGTAAGAACGATATGGCAACGCTGTAAGGCTCAAAAGCATTGCGGAGATTCCCCGCGACGCGTGTAACGACGTTTGGAATTCTGCGCGTGTGACGGAGGGTTAAGCAAGTTTTAACGTTATTCAGTACAGAAATGACCCATTTATTACCATACGCGCCGTTGTATTGTGAAGGTTTAGTATACAGAATGGTATTAATACCCAATCAACACAATATTCATTACAGCGATACCCAAGCTGGCTGTTACAACCGTATTACACTGCGATTTCCGTTTAAACAACAGCAACGGAAGACCAATGACAAATTACGCGTTTCGGTGTAATTCGAATGAAAAAAATTAGCCTCTTGATAAACAATCTAATGTAATTAAATAAACGGATGAAGTTTTTCTCTAGCATGACAGTTACGAATTCCAAGTGGAAAGGGCAAATCATAGGGACCGTAATGTAACGATGGTTAAATAAATAAATCGTGACGATTGCACGCGAAAGGCAATTACTCTTTAAGGTAAATACTGTACTGCGTGCTAGTCAAATGAGTGCTAAAACTTCACAATGTTTTTATACCAAGTTTAATGCACTATGCATAGTGAAGGTGAATTTGTAAGATGACGTGTCTAATTAACCTAAAAAAATATTAATAACGATACATTTGCGAAACCATTACCTAATACTGGCAAATTTCCATTATGACACATTTTCATTGGGACTTTTCAAAGAATAATCTGTATTTTTTAACCGATTTTAATGCACCACGTCTAATTTTGTTCCTCAAGAGATTCGCTACGAATTAACCATGTAGATTTTTTCGAAGTTTGTTTGGAAATTGTTGCAATTTTTTTATGAAAGATTTTTTTTCGCTAAATAAATAATTGGCTGCAACAGTGGAACGATCAAGCTTAGAAAAAATTTACGTGGTGAATTCGTGAAGGATCTCTTGAGGAACAAAATAAGACGTGGTGCATTGCAATCGGTTAAAAATTAGGAATTATTCTTTGACAAATTCCGATGGAAATGTGCCCTCATGGAACTTTGCATTTATCAGTTGATGGTTTCGCAAATCTTTCGTTTTTTATTTTTTTCTACGTTAATAAGACATGCTGTGATATAAATCTACTAACACTACGTTCAATTAATGCATCAAGCTTAACAGCATAAAACAATTGTGAAAATTGAGCACTCATTTGACTAGCATACAGTACAGTATATATACCTTAAACCATTATTTTGTTTCGTAGTCCTCCCATAATAAAAAAAAAGAAACTAAAATCCTTCTTTGATTTCTTTTTCAAGTCAAAAACCTTTTCTTGTTTTTTTAAACTGAAAAACCCTTTTTTGTTTTTTTTTAACTTCAAAACTTTTTTTTTTTTAGTTTTTTTTAACTCAAAAAGGTTTTTGGTTTTCTTAAAATTCAAATACCATTTTTTGGTTAGTCAATAACTCACAAACCCTGCTTTGGTTTTTTTTTAACTCAAAAACTTTTTTTCTCAAATCATCTGAAGATGACTTAAACGAACAAAAAATAATTCTGTGGCAGATCGTTTACCGGATACCGCAAATGTATTTCGCTTACGAGAGCCGTAACGGCGTTTCGCCATCCGTCGGAACTATTGTTACTGTATTTTTAACCGTTGTGTTACAATTCTTCTTTTCGTTAAAAAAACAATATCAAATTCACGAACATACGACCAGTTTCAATGCTTTAAAAAACCGGTTACCGCTTAACAACGAAAAGAAGCAAAAGTTGCAGCGATTCGTTAGGTCGTGACGTGGATTGCACGTGTAAAATGTAACGATGTGCTACGCAACTGGTACGTAACATTGAAACAACATGCGATGTACTTTTCTATGACGTAACAAAATGTTGTGACATCGGAAACATAATCATGTACGAAAAAATGGACCCTTCAAATTTCTATTAAGGTCCTTAATTATTGTACTCATATCCCAGTGTTAAAAATCAGATAGTACACGGTGTTGAAATCCCATGTTTATCATTATCATTTCCGCCGCCTCGTGCGCAGTGGAATAATGCAAAAAACATACTAAAGTACCAAATAATTTTTAGGCATTCTCCAAATTTGTAATATGTGTCTATGTTACATACACGTTCAAACGACGTAACGTAATAAATGTTATAATAACCGAGTAGAAATTCGGAATATTTGGGCGGATGACTTACTTGCAACGCTTGCTCGTGATAAAAAGTTATAACAAAATGTAATATGATGGTGCTAAATGATTGTTATTGAAGAGATAAAGAGAGAGAGAGAGAGAGAGTGTGTGGTGAGTGTGTGTTACTGGGGTAGAAGTAGTATTATGAGTTGTGTGCGGACTCACTTCCTAACTCTTTTGCGCGCCCGATGATGAGCTTCGAGACCATCGGAGAGAGATTTGAGGGTTTTGATTTGAACGTGGGTTAAACCGCTGGCAGCTCCGGCCCCGTACCAACGTACGCCAACGGTTAAACTTCCGGGTGGACCAACAGTTTCGACTTTGCCTGGCCATGCTGAACTGCCAAGTGCTGCCCCCCAAACGAGTTGTCCAACCTCGAGTTTCCAATTTTTCCCACGTACGTCGTTGTCTTCCTCCTCTTCTTCCTCTTCTTCATCAACCACGCCTGATACTGATGGGCCAAATACAATTTCAACTCTTAACGCTCTTTCGGATACAGACGAAGAAGGAAAAGCAGCGAATCAGTGCCCTCAATATTTCCCTTTTTTTTTTTTAGAAATCGCCTTCTCCTTTCCTTTATTTCCTATTTTTATTCATCCCAGCTTTCAACGTTCCAACCATCCGCTCTTTTCCACTAGTACGCCGTTATTCACTTCTCGCTCATCCCTTTTTATTATTTATACACTTGCGAGATGGTAGCAGCAGTGGCAGTAGTTATAGTAGTAGTGTTGCTAGTTGCTAGTAGTGGTAGTTGTTATAGTGCCAGTTTTAGCAGCGTACACGCATTCACTCTCGACATGTGTGACAAAATTTGCATAAACGACGATTTTTTATGTACCATTGTGCCGATGATGAATGTTTGAATAAATAAATCAATAAATTCATGTATGTTGTACAAATAATTAAGCTGATATTTTGTGCGTTATGGCGAATGGAGGAGAAGACACGGTTAAAATATATACAGATGAGTCTCGAATTGATGTCAACTCCCTCGTCCCTCGCTCAATTAACTGAAAATCGATTTAGCGCAGGTTCGTATGATGATATGCTGTGTTTACGTGGGTTAGATTCGTATTATATTTATTTTTTTAAAGAGGCTGAAGAGGATGTATAGGAAAATTTTTTTCTTTCCCTCTCAACCATGATTGTACTAAATACAAACGAATGGACGACAAACAACATTCTATGCAAAACGTCAAAAGCCTCGGTGCATCATGCATCCCCAAATACATCACAAATTCCTTAATAAATTCCTGAATAAAAAATCCCACATTTATGAACAAGAAAACCGCGAAATACTGACCCGTTTTTCTCAAAGTTCTGCAGAATTTTTTCAACAGGAAAAAAAAGACTTGTTAGTATATTTCAAACATCACAAACATGCCTCAAAAATACCCAAATATTTACAAACGTGTTAATGATTTATGTAAAAAAGCACACTAGGTCCCGACGGATTGAAGTATCAAAATTAGTATCGATCATGCAGCGATTAAAAACTCATAACAAAAAGCACGTCAAAGTTCCAACGAGGAAAACGTGATACTTTGCTTTTTTCTTTCTTTTCTGTATCAAGATATTACATAACAAAATACTGACCATCCTGGTCTTCATGCAGAATCGGGTGCATGTTGTGTACGGAGGTGAGCTTTCGCTTGATTCCCCGGCTCTCGCACCTCACTGTGCTCATCACACCCTCGGTTTGTTCCGACGTCTCCGAAGCATAGATCTGTGTTAAAGACAACTCGATCATCTCATACACAATTCTACGACAGTCGCATGCTATTTATTATTTATTATTATTTTTTTTTAACTGCCCCTATGATACGGTATTGAATCGAGCTCGGAACTCGTGTGAATACGAATATGAATCGTTCGACAATTTGAGAGAAACGCGATCGACATTTGGGGCATTGAAACAGAGCATGCAAATATAATTGGCAAATTTAAGAAAAAAAAAAAAAAAGAATAATAACAGGCTGAACAAAAACCCGAATTACACATGCTCTCGATGACGCATTTGTATGGCTAAGGAAATTTTGTTAAATAATCAAATCGAAAGGGCAACAAAATGATTCACTTGAGCATGAATTTATTGAAAACATTGTGAGAAACCGCGGGACCTATATACACGTATATCGTGAATATATTTCCTGCGAGGATCATTCCCCGTGAAGGAGAACGATCCCCGATAATCTCATTGATGATTACATTATTCCAATGTACGCTTTTTCTTTTAAATAATAATTTCTAAAGACGATTATTGGATACTCCTATGGAGAAGCTGTAAAAATAATGTTAAATACAAACTAATTACAAACTTAATAATATATGTGTCGAGTACGTATTCGTTGATTCAAGTAGTTATATATATATATATATATATATATATATATATATAATTTTAAAAAGCGTGATTAAGCTTCGATAAGATTTAAAGACGATAGAAATAATTCTCCATCAAGAAAATGTACAATTAATCCAACAAACTCCGTGACAATGTTTCGCTTCATAGCTCGGGCCATGATTTCTCACAATCGTTCCCTTCTAATTCGCGATTTTTAATGTACCCGGTGGTAGTGTGATATTGCCATTGATGCGGAGGAGGCGGAAGACGTCGACTGCACGAGTCGGAGTTATTATGATAAAGATGCGGATAGAGGGAGGTCGGTGGCAACATTTGTGGCATAACTGGTATATCCAAGCCTGTTACTTTGTCGCACGGATACGGTACCGTGGCCGAGAAAGCCAGAGAAGCTGAATTCTCGGATTGAATGATCTTGGCGAATGTATTATCGAGTTGTCGAACACCGTTCAATTGGGGAGAAAATTGTGAGACGTACAGGTCATCGTCATTGTCGGCAATGTCAGTGTCTCGGTCGTCCTCATCGTCATCTTCGTCATCGTCCTCTTGGACGTTACCCGGAGGAATAAAAGTCGAATGATAGTATTCGGGGACGATGGGATTGCTCGCGGATATCGATAAAATTGGCTGATGTTCGAGCAACACGTTACTCTCTCTTTGTTCTGTGTTGTGATGATTATTATATAGTGTTGGTACGTATTTACTATGAGTGTATAATGAAAATGTGTTATCCTTGTACTCGTCATACGAAGAAGAAGAGGAAGAAGAAGAAGAAGAAGATGAGGAGGAAGAAGCAGAAGAAGAAGAAGAGGAAGAACGATCGTTCGAGATCGATATCATTTGAGCTTTATCGACGATTGGCTGATCCCCCGACGCCGAATTATCCACTGTGTCTGAATATATTGAATGATTTGGTGACGAGGTGTCCATGTGCTCCTGCCCCGAGTCAGGGTGTGTGTATTCTGGGTGTGTCGTATCGGCCCCTTGTTCCGTATCTATTAGGGTTAGACGAACCGCTTCTCTGCTGACACCATTCTCTACGGAGCTACCAACCTGGATCCCTGTCGACACGGTAGACTCGACGTACGTTTGTCCATCGTGCTGATGCTGCTGTTGTTGGTGCTGTTGTTGCTGCTGCTGCTGTTGCTGCTGTTGCTGTTGATGCTGCTGCTGGACTCGCCGATCCGATTGGCTCGGTGTTATCATCTCCTTCATCGTTACAATCTGTTGCATCCTCCAATCGTCCGTCATTGCCTGAAGATCTGCCGAGTCCGGCTCGCTACTCGTTATGCAATGAACCATGGGCTGTTGGAAAAAGAAAGAAAAATAATGAAGCAAAATAGTTAAATGCGAGTTACGAGTGTCGAAAATAAACCCTTTTTAATCAATAATTGAGAAAATAGTTGCAAAACTTGATTTGCAACTATTTATTCTATTACTTTTTGCAGTAATTTGTGAAAATAGTTGCAACATTTTTTTGTTTATTATTGATATTTATTAATCATAATAACTTTGAGACCGTTTTCTCGCTGAAACGTTTTTCTATATATTTTTATTCGATTCAAAGAACGTATTCAGGACACTACTAAGTGATTCGGTGTCAAATTTCAAAAAGGACGTTCCAGATTCGAGATATTTCCTATAAAAAATTCGACAGTTTTAGATTTTACAGAAACTATTTGACAGATTTTTTAATTCTTAATTATGACGAAATTCTTTTTTAATTCTTAATTATGACGAAATTTGAGAAAACAAAAACTAGGATTTTGATAGTTTAGATTCGGAGGTGCAGCATGTTATATCAAAGCTTTCATATCTTAACGCGAAAATTAACTTTTGAACATGACTATGGCGAAAAAACTGCGTTAATACAAAGCACTATTTTGGAATTTTGGATAAACGAGCCATTTTGGTGAATTATTTCCGATTTTTAGGTCGAATAATTAAGAAGACGCAGAATTTCTCTCGACATATCTACAAAGAACCTTCACAAACTCGATTTTTCAATGTAATTTTGTTTATCACATAGAAAAAGCCCAGGAATGATTGAATTAAGGGGTTATATCTAGTTATTTGAGTTGAAAAAATGGATTTTTTTTTTTTGCATTTCCTCAAAGTAAATCATCTTAAGACCGTTTTTCCAAAATATTATAAGGATCTGAGCACTAGAACGAATATATTTACGCGCGCTATCTGAGAGTGCGAGTCTCCGAGCGCAGCAATCGACGACTTTAAACGCGATTATCTCGGAATCATGTTTTTTAAAAAGGGCTGTGGCGGGTGAGCACGATTTCTAGACAGCAATTTAACCGATCGATTTGAATCTTTCACGAGCTTGTTTCTAATTATAATAGCTTGTTCGTGAACGAAAAGATTTTCATTTGGGCCAAAATTGATATTTTTTCGGATTAAAAAACGTAATTTTTGAAACTTTAAAAATGAACTTTTCGGAAAAATCGACATTTTTTTTAAATAAAAATTTCACTAAACCCTTCGTTCACGAAAAGCGTATAGTATTCAGTAGATAAATGCCCATTATTATCAAAAGGATGTGTATCCCACCTATTCAAGCGCGACTTACGCCCATCTGCCTCCAATACAAATTATTCCGAAACATTCGATTATAATTCACTAAATTATCATATCTCAAGATCGGCTGGACGGATCTATTTGCAACAAAGACCAATAGAAAGAGAAAGATCGAAAAAAAATTCGTCACCAATATTCAGATTTTTTACTCAAACGGTTTGTCCGTAAGAGCGATTTAAAAACGCTGACGTCATAAAACCGGTATATTCGCGTATATAAGAGTGCGGCAGGGCTCGCGCTGGCTTTTTCTTTTAATACTTGACATCGAGCCACTATCGCGTCTCTTGATACTAACGATATCTTTTAGGTTTTTTGATTTCAAATTAGCCGTTCCAGAGATATCACGCTCACCGCGAGTGACGTTCAAAAAAAAGGTGTTTTAGGCCAACGGCCATATTTTCCCCAATAATGAAATTTTTTTCAAAAATAAAATTTCTATAAGTACCTCAAAATATGTAGTAATTGATACTGTATAGTGTATTTTAATAAAATGATGTTAACATTGCTAAAAAAAATCATGAAAATCTCTTAATTTTCCCGATCACAACTAGATATAACCGGTTAATATTCGTGCTGCCGAATATATATTATTTCTTACTGTGGACGAAGAGTGTCGATGATGGGTGAGTTGCGGTGCGGGAGAAGCTGCTCCATGAGTGGTAGTATCGACGGCGGGGCTGTTGGAACGTTGGCTATTTCCAGGACTGTGTGTGGTCGTATCGGGCGGTGATCCTCCTTGGCCGGTGAGTTTCGAGTTGTTAATTTGATTGGCGGCGGCAGCGGCTGCTACGGCGGTCTGGGTTGAAACGGAATGTCTCACCATCAGTTGATTGTAGCGTTGATCATCGATCTGTTCTGCTTGATTTTTACCGAGGTTCACTGTGCCAGCAGTGACTCGAAGATTTTTCGTATTGTTTCCACTGGTACTACTGAGTACGTGCTGTTGTTGTTGTTGTTGTTGTTGTTGTTGGCGATTAGGATTTTCGTGAGTCTGATCTTGATGACGGTTGTGATGATTATTATTAACATTACTATTATTATTAGTATTATTATTAGTATTAGCGTTACTATTATTATTAACAATATTATTATGACTATTATTATGATTATTGAGAGACTTTTGCTGATGCTTTTGTTGTTGTTGATGTTGTAATTGTTGGTGATGCTGTTGATGCGATATATCTGACTCTGCGGACTGTCCAAGATTTTTGGCTTTGTTTATAATCGCAGAATTGACAACGTACGACTGATTGAGATCGATGTTCATGGGGGATCTCTCGACCCTGTTACCATTGTTGACCGGTGACGGGGCGGTTTGAAAGCCCGATATTTGGCTATTCGATACCATGGTTGTTTGTTGTTGAACTATGGTTGTGTTTTGTTGCACGAACGTTGTATTTTGTTGATTAGCCGCCGACGATACAGCTATGTTTTGTGATGTAGCGCAGGGTACCATCAATGTTTGGCCGTTCATTTGTATGAATTCTTGCTGAGCTTGGAGACCCTGAGCAGGGCGTACCTGCGACGCGTTAAAAGTAATCTGTTGATTGGGATTGACACTCGCGACGATCGGACTCAATTGATTTCCAAACGAAGTTGAACCGTTTACAAGAAATTGCCCACCGTTGGGGGATAAAAATTGTGCTCCGGTACTGTGTTGCTGAATTATTTTGCCACCATTCGCCTGTGGCGCACGAATAACCATACCAGCTGGTCCAGTCGCGAGTATTCCCTGTCCCGGGCTGAATATACCAGCGCCGTGACTTTGCACGGGTGTTAAAACATTTTGCCCGTTTACGTTTTGTATCTGAAGCTGCATACCGAGGTTACCGGTATCCTGTAACAACGTCGCTGTTCCATCGGTCGACATAACCATGCTACCGAGACCGGGTACAATGAACTGTTGAATAGTCGGGAAATTCTGCATCATTCCGGTCGTCCCGTTCAACAGATTAACCGGTTGAAGCAAATTAATTTGCTGCGATGGTTGTGAATTGGTGATTATCTGTTGGGTGTTGAATTGCGTGGCTTGGGCGCCTCCGGCTTGACTGTTCATAACGAGTTGAGCGGGTGCGCCGCCCTTGCCCGGGACGATGGTCAACGCTTGAAGCATCGATCCACCCAGGCCCGCGGACTGGAAGTTTTGCTGTGCGAAATTCGACTGGGACTGGAGGAGCATACCCGTAGTTGAATTTTGTTGGGACGAAGCGATTTGCAACATCGAAGCGATCGTTTGAGAATTGTTTTTTCGCTTTTTATACACTTTTTTCTTGTTGATGCTTGATTCGGCGGGCGATAGAATACCGCCGCTCGACTGTCTGTTCATCATGTTCGAGCCGCGGCTCGCATCTTGCTGATTAGCGTCGATAATCGAGTGAGCATTTTGCAACACGTTTCCAGTGGCCATCGTCAGATGCGGTATTTGAACGTTTTGCCCGATACCATCCATCGTCATTACACCAGGTTGAATTAGCACTGGAGCTTGTATCGTATTAACCAGTACCGTCGGTTGACCGATCATTTGTTGAGCGACGCCGACCGGTGGCATCACTTGCCCGGCGCTCACATTCGTCACAATCGGTGATACCGAAAGTGGCGGCATTGAATTACCGTTTTGTAACATTTTCGTTGGATTTTGAGGGGGTGGCATGACGCCACTGATGTTGGAACCCCCGGTACTCGCCATTATCAGCTGACCACCGCTCGATACAAGAATATGACCAGGCGGAAAGGAAGCCGCAGCGGCTGCGGCTGCAGCTGCTGCGGCCGCCGCTGTATTCGTTGTTTGCTTAAGCATGCCGCCTCCCGACGTCGCGAGTACGTTGTGAACCTGAATATTCGATTGCTGCTGCTGCTGCTGCTGCTGTTGTTGTTGTTGTTGTTGTTGTTGTTGTTGTTGTTGTTGTTGTTGTTGTTGTTGTTGGTGTTGTTGCTGCTGCTGCTGCTGCTGATTGTGATGATGATGATGATGATGATGGTGATGATGATTGTGATGCATTTGTTGACTGTGCTGAAGCGTTGGAGCAGTACTCGTTTTAGGCACTTGTATGCTGCTCACTACACTCTGAACCATCTCCAACGGGGATTTTGATACACTCATATTATGACCAGTATTAGATGGGGTTATTGAAGAATTGGCGATATTTCCAACTACACTAGCCGACGTGGGTAATATCATTCCGGTCGTAAAATTGTTCATGGTGTTAGAATGATGTTGTCTCTGTGATCGCGAGCCTTTGACGTGACCCGCTATGTTCGATATAATCGGATTGACCGATGACGAGGCGTTTATCGAAACGGTCGCGGTATTGGCTCTTCCGGCAAGAACTGACGTAATAGTGTTGCTACTAAAGGTGTGTCCACTCGCCATCGTAGTGACTATGGTGCTCGAGGCAACGGCACCGCGTTGGATCACCAGATCACGCTGATTCGAGTGTTCCTGTTGTTGTTGTTGTTGTTGTTGTTGTTGTTGATAAAGATCCAACGGATTTTGGGACGGATGCGGGTTCGTATGCACCGAGAGATGGGAAGGCACGTTTTCGGCGGATGACAGTGACATTTGTGTCTGTGAGGATGACGGGGCTGGTGGTGGACTCGGTGAGATACTGCTTGACACAGTGGTCGTCGTTGGATAGCGATTTCCAACCCCTGAAATATTCTGATCTTGAAGTCCTCCGTGCGCCATCTTATTATTCCAAGTACCGAAAGGGGTAGCCGTGGGATTGTGATGAAAACCGGGACTCGGTGGCTCGAACGGAGGGGTCGGTAAAGAAATGGCCGACGTGGAACAAGAGTACGGAGTTGCGGGTTGAGAATAACTGCTTTGCGGTGTCGAAGGCTCGGACGAGTTACGAGGCGTTGGAGGTTGCGAAAGAGCTGAATTCGAGCTCGGTGGACTTTCCGAATTAGCCAAGCTCCCGCCGCTGCTACTACTGCCAGCCGGGGAACCGTAACTCGTGCTAACCGTTCCACCCTGTATCGGTCGGGGATCGACTTGACGTTGAGTTTCGTTGAAGGTAAATCTTTCCGCGAACGTCGAAGATGTCACGGGGTCGTCGGGCTGATCGGTTCGATATGCATCTCGCTCGTCTGAGTACTGATCTTGGATGTAGGCGGATCTGGTATCCGGCTTTTCGGCACGGACTGACTGGTTGTAAAATGACAAGGGATTTTCGGAGTTCGAAGGTACGCTACTACTGTGCACTAGTACGGGTGAAGTCGCGTGATTATTGACAGAGTCACAAAGTGACAATGGTCTCTGTTGTTGTTGTTGTTGTTGTTGTTGTTGTTGTTGTTGTTGTTGTTGTTGTTGTTGATGTTGTTGAACGTAAATTCCTACACTTTCGTTGCAAATAACCGTATCAGGATTTTCAATTTGTTCGACAGTCCCGGCGGTGTTGCTTGGGAAATTGTTATTGAAACGCGAACTACCAACGCCGGTTTGTCTCGATATCGTACTGTTCAACAGCGCGGTTTGTTGCGCGAGATACCCGCTTGGATCCTCGAGAAACGACGGGCTATTTCCGGTGTTATTAGCGATCGAGGATATTTGGGTATCAACGCGATTTTTCGAATCGTCAAATTTGTCACTCGAACTTGGTGCTTCGATGCCGATCGCGTATCTCGTTTCAACGAGATTGTGATGTTGTCGTTGTTTCTTATTGGTCGCTTTGCCAGGCTTGGACTTTTTCTTTGCTAGCTCTTCGGTCCAAGCGAAAACTTGGGGAATGTGGTGATGCAAAGGTGGCACGCGATCGAAACTGTTGCACGAAACGTCGGGAACTGCGAGTGAACAATTTCCAGGCTGAGTTTTGTACGACGAAACGTTGCCGGGGTTGATTCTCATTTGATGCTGTTGCCACGCAGGCAAATTCGGCTCCGGCTGAGAAGCCTCATTGTTACGAATCTCGTTGGACGCTCTTCCCACCTGGGGAAATGTTTCCAACTGATGATGCTGCGGAATCTTACGATCTGAAGGTCCCTTGCTTCTTTCCGTACAATTTTGTCTCGTTCCTAATAACAATTGTTCTTGCGAAAATGTCGTTTCGATCTGATTCACATTTTGAGGCAACAAACCATTTTGAACGATTTGATGACACTGCATCATCGGCGCTGGATTCGGGATCATAGATGCCTGCTCCAAGAGATCCCCCATTCTCGCCGAATCATTATCCTCCCCTCCATCGATGCACGATTCCACTCTTATGTTATTACGATGCATTGTACTTTCGATATTACGATCGTCTGACATTTGATTCGAATATGGCTGCTGCATTTCATAAATTTGTCCAGCTTGATGATTAATCTCAATCTGATATCTGCCGTGAGCATCGGCTTGTAAAACGTGCTGTTGCGGTTGACGATGCTGCACTTGTCGTAATTCCGTTTGATGTAGAAAATTTTTATTCGGATCGCCCATCGATACACACTGCTTCGTCGGCATAATATGCTCCTTTACACTGTTGTGAAGCGCACGAATTTTATGCTGGTTGTTGATGATTTGTGGCTGTTGTTCCAATTGATGATTAGCGTAATGCTGTTGGGTCAATTGATTCGTTACAATATTTTGCTGTTGCTGACAATGAAGCAATTGCATCTGGTGTTGTTGTTGAAACGACGATTCCTGTTGTTGTTGCTGTTGGTGCTGCGTCAAATTATTCATTCGATGTAAACCTCGCTGATTTATTATCAGGGGATTTCCCATCAATACGTTCGTCATATTTTGTTGATTAAGCCTCTGTTGAGAATTCACTACACCGCAAACCCTCGTTTCCACGCTCGCCGGGTTACAAATGTCAATCGAACGGTGACTCGCCTCGCGGTTGCTCGTTCGATCAACCTGTGGCGAAGCATTTCCCGATTGCCACACCTGGAATTCCAATTGGTTATTATCGTAATCCCCAAACTGCGAGAATTCAATTAATTTATTGATTAATTAATCAAAATATTAGGATATATGAAAACTTGGTCAATATCCGAATATAAAAATAACTCTCAATCGTGCAAGTCGATCAAACGAATTGAAAACATTATTATTAGCCGTTTTTTTCACCTTTTTTTAAACAGTTTTTCAACTATGAAATTACTTTCTAACAGAAGAGAAAGTAATATTTTTCGGCCAAATGATAAAATGACAAAAAGTATCTCAACATTTTCATCATTTTAAATGTTACGAATTTTCAAGAAAAAAAAACTAAATAAAAGCTCAAAGTGTGTCGTTTGAATTTATGAAAAAAGGTTAAAGACCTGATTATTTTTGGAGGTTAACGAGGATTGCATCGAATCAGCTGTAGATGGATCGATGGCCTGGTTAGGGAGTTGTGTAGTAGAAACCCCGGAGTAAATATTCCCCGTGGCTGCTAATTTTCTCTTTTTTTTCTTGCTCAGTCCATCTATGAAAATCAGGGCAAACGTTCAATTTTTCATTCGATAAGAAAGTAAAATGATGATTTTTCGATTCAGAAATAATCGTTAAATTGAAGAAGAATAAGAAAAAGATTCACCTTTTCTCGATTGTTCAATCGAGTCTGTCGAATTGGACGAAGGTGAACCCACGTGCATTGTTGATATCGGTGTGGCAGCTTCGAAGGAAGATATCGGGATATTCGGGGTTGAAGATGCAACCGGACTCGCTGCACCGGTAGCTGACAAAAGTTTCCTTTTGTGATTGCAGAGCTTGTTCATTTCTCGCCTTTTACCTCGCTCCGGGCTCCAGGGACGTGTCGCCACCTAACGATATAACAATAGGCGATTTATAAAAGAAGAATGAATAAAAAAATATTAAATCTACCCTTTCGAGATTTGCGTCGTTGAAAATTTACCTTAAAACCATGCTCAACCCTATGATTTTCCCTCTTTTCACTTGGGAGTCTAAAATATCGATCTAAAAATCCAAAACGATCGCACTAATTCTTTGCAAATAATTTTCATTCTCATAATGAAATAATTCATCATATTCATGAATAATTATTTTCAATTTGATACATTCTGGTTTTAATCCTCTGAAATTTTTTGCTCTTCAAGTTTTTTTTCGATTCACGTTGAAGCATTGAAAAAAGTTGGTCATATAGTCATAATATATTATCTTTGGTTCACCTTCAACGTTACTAAAATCTCAAGACACGCACCCTCGGGGCCTCTCGTTCTCGTTTTTTCTTCTGTCTCTCTCTCTCTCTCTCTCTCTTTCTTTTTCTCCCTCTTTCTTCTCTCGCATGGCGATCCCCGTGTGTGTATACATAAGCGCAGATGCTCTTCGTCTCTAGGTAAGCCCCTGATACTCGTGTATTCGCACTGTTGCGCTTCAATCCCCATAGGTATTTTTGCGAACCGTAACACGATGGACCGTACCGCCGCGATATCGAGTACGTACGTATGTCGTAGTATAGTAAGTATACACTCTGCCGAGGAATCTCGTCCGTCCGCAAAAGCAACAGGGGTGCTCACCCCGTAAAACAGCGATCACTCATATTTTTATACATATTTTCCCAATTCCCCATGAGAAGAGATAATGAGAATCAATTTCATTTTTATATGCAATACTGACAATCATCTTTAAACTGAAAATCACGTTTTGTACTTAGAAAACCAATGACTGATTTAATATAATAACAAAAAAAAAATTATAAGAACGATATTTTTCACGGTTTAATATTTGTAGAAAAAAGTTCAAGCTCTTGAATAAATGACGTTTAATCTTGAATTTTGATCTTTAATTATTTAATTATCTGAAGAACTTCAACAAAATAACTAAATCGTCATTCCCAATGGTTGAATCTTATGACAATATTTACCAACCACACTAGTGCGATTTGGGATTATGCATCGTCAAATTCTTCCATAAATAATTGCAAATTATTTAATAATTCGAGTTTCTTGGAATAAAAACCCTCAAATAAAATTCGTATAGTTTAAATACGTCACAATGAAAAGAAAAATCTTCAAAAAATACAATTTCGGTGGTGTAAATTCGTACTAGTGTAGTTACTGCGAGTTAAATGTTGCTCTTGGGTGGTCACTACTTTCTTTTCCATTTTTACCCTGTTTTTTTTTTTTTTTTTTTTTTGAGGTAATAGACTCGCTTGTTTTACGGGGATGTTTACGATGAAAGGATTGCCTCTCTAAGTACATAATTAAGGATCCTCGTTGGGTCTTAAGGGGAATGAGGGAGAAATTGAATTTTTGTAAGTAAATTCGAGTACTTTTGTAAGTGGGAAATAGACCCGTTTTGTTTGAAAAATCCTGACTTAATTGGGATTGGTTTTCGATGGGAATTTTGTCCAATCACTGGAGCATGCAAATCTATTTAACTGAAATTTCCTGAGGATGCTTATGACGAACATAAAAGAACTCACGAACGAGAGGCAAAACTCGTTAACGAGGATGACGGAGAGGGCGCGCGATAGCGAGGAGAGAAAAATTAAATGGCGAGTATAAAAGATGGAACAACGAGTTGGGAGCCGTCGCATGGATTCTTCGACCTCCAGCCAATGTCTCGGAGGGCATACGTGTTCCGAGTATACGCGAACTGCGTGTACGTAAATTCTACACGCTCCGCGACTCGGTGGCCTTGAGTGACAGGCGGCCAAGTACTCGAGCTGTATTTTTTTTTTTTCCATCTTTCATCGTTTCAATAATTTCTTCAATCGACCACCGACTACGTAGTAAAGAATATTTCAACGGAATCAAGCAAATTATCAGCAACGTCGAATCAATCGAGATTAACAACGTTTTGTCCTGGACAATCATCTCCGATCTCAGATTTTTTGATTTCCGTATATTTATAAATCAATTTTTTGTGCATGATCAATCTTTCGTTGAGAAAAACAATTATTTTTTCGTTCAACCCCTAAAAACGGAGTAGTAGAAAACCTTTTGAAGAAACTCCGAAGTATTATACTCTGGAGTATTGAAAATTCTTATAAAATTATACACGCTTACTTAAATATTTGAAAAATTATATTTTTTGTAGAGATTTCCGATTGAAAAACTTTGCGAGCAGTCAAGAGTTGATGAACCACTAATTTTCGACCACATCAAACGATTTTTTTTTACTCGAGATCCGCTCGGAACGAACCCACTTGATGTAATTTGAGATTCGTAGTTTTTTAGGAGTGAACAAGCATCGAAATTTTTTTTTTTTTTTTCAAATTTGTCAAAACGTTTTGAACTTTATCCAGAGCGAAAATCAGCAATGTTTAATGAAGCTACGTCCCGCGATCAAGGATAAATTCTTGCAGGTTATAAAAATGACTTTTCACAAGTTTTTAGTTCTCTAGGAGAGACGGCGAGGAAAAACCTGAAAACAAAGTGTTTTTCTTCGATGAACGCCAAAGTAGTACACTCGCAGGAGAGAATGATGGAGTATCCCGGAAATTCGAAAAAAAAAAGTGAATTTTAATACGAGAAAAAGAATAAGTTGGGGCGATTCGCATACGTAGTTGGGATCGCGGCGAAGTAAGAGCCAGCCAAGAACGAAGGGAGCTGCGTTGTGAAGCGGAGGAGCAGCGGTCACCAGCAGGGTACAGAGCCAGCACGGAATGCAGTTTTATAGTGGCGCTCAACTTGACTCCCAGCGATCTTAATTCACACGCTACCCACGTACATGAGCTAGCTCTGCTCTCTCTCTCTCTCTCTCTCTCTCTCTCTCTCTCTCTCTCTCTCTCTCTCTCTCTCTCTCCCTCCCCCCCCCCCGCCTTTTCAACTTCCGACCCCTTTTTCCTACGATGTCTATTCGCTTTTCCAGAGTCCACATGCTTGAGCGCTCATCAAGACGACCTCGTTGCCTATATACTCGCAATCAACCCCTGCTATATATACGTACATATAAAAAGTGATTCTGTTTATATATAAAAGCGATTTTACGGCCGCAGCCACTGGAAGAAAAAAACACTGCTACGATTATTGCCAGTTAATAATAGTTTAATAGGGCAGCAGTTTAATTATTCATGAATGTTTCAATTTTAAAATGATCAATCTATTTTCATGATTGTCAGCTGATAATAGTTCGATACAACAAGAATTTCATTCGATAATTCATACATATTCTTCAAAATGATTGAACATTCGAATTAAGATAAATACTGTACTGCATGCTGGTCAAATGAGTACTAAAACTTCACAATATTTTTATACCAAGTTTAATGCACTAATTATACATAGTAAAGGTGAATTTGCGAGATGAAATGTCTAATTAACCTAGAAAAATATTAATAACGACACATTTGCAAAACCATCAACTGAGAGTGGCAAATTTCCATTATGACACATTTTCATTGGGACGTTTTAAAGAATAATCTGTATTTTTTAACCGATTTTAATGCACCACGTCTAATTTTGTTCCTCAAGAGATTCGCTACGAATTAATAATGTAGATTTTTTTGAAGTTTATCCGGAAATTATAGCAATTTATTTATGAAAGATTTTTTTCGCTAAATAAACAATTGGCTGCAACAGTGGAACGATTAAGCTTATTAGAAGAAATCTACGTGGTGAATTCGCAAAGGATCTCTTGAGGAACAAAATAAGACGTGGTGCATTAAAATCGGTTAAAAATTACGGATTATTCTTTAACGAATTCCGATGAAAATGTGCCATCATGGAAATTTGCATTTATCAGTTGATGGTTTCGCAAATTTATCGTTTTTTATATTTTTCTACGTTAATGAGAGATGCTGTGATATAAAACCACTAACACTACGCTCAATTAGTGCATTAAGGGGACTAGGCATCGAAAAATCTCGATTTTTTTCATTTTTTTTTGTATTCTGTTACTACAATCTCTTCCAAACATTTTGACGCAAAGAAAACAGAAAAATTCGCAAAATTGAGAGCAATAAAACTCGAATACTCTGCTACTGCAGTAGTATTGCGCGAGAACTTAAACGCGTTTTTTTTTCGAAACAGCATTTTGTACTAGTTTTGCCGCGATAACTCACGAACGATTGAAGATATCGCCTTGATTTTTTTTTTTTAAATGAAGATATCAACTTTCTCTACAAAAAGAACCGACGTCTATGTAAAAAAATCAATTTATTATTATTGTTATTAGAACAAATGTCATCCGTTTATCGATGTTTTTCAAATTTTAGCCGCCATTCTTTTAATTTTTATGTTTTTTCAAAAATTTTAGGTTCAGTCTGTGGAGGAATATCCCCTGAAGAGAATGGCGTTTGGGAATTGCCGAAAACTTCAACCGGCCACTCGGAATCGTGGCAATGAGGGAGCAGTGCATGAGACGCGTGGTCTTCTTTATCCGCCCATATCTCCCTTAAATGTTTATATTTTTGAAACCTCAACCACTGAATTTAATAGCCAAAACTCCAATAAAAACGTTGCAAAAAAGCAAATGTATGTATGTTGTTTCGGTTCGTCACAAATGCCATTTGAATTTTATCCCATTTTCGGCCTATTTTCGCTGCGTGGTCGCCTTAAGCTTGGCATAAAACAATTATGAATATTTAGCACTCATTTGACGAGCATGCGGTACAGTATGTACCTTAAACGGTCGTACTTTATTTTGTAAATTTAGAATTTATTTCAAAAATGTCGTTTCTCATTATTATTTTTCAGGGGAGATTCAAAATTTGAATTAAAATGTATGATCTTACTCGGCTTCGTTGAGAGATTCAGAATTTCGAAATTTTAACAAATTCGTTCAGAGGGCATCACTTCAAAGTCAAAATTGTCGTCATATTTTTTTTCAAAAAATTAGATATCGGCATAAACCTAAAACAGTTTTCGTGGTTTTTCGATCAGCTTTGCAGCGAATTACAAAATAAATCAATTTGTCGATCGATCATTGAAAAAAAAAAAATTTTTTTTAAATGACTGAAAAATTGTTTTTTGGAGATTTTTCTCAGAAATCTGAGTTTCAAAAAAATGACGGGTGGATTCGATGTTTTAGAGTCCAAAAATACATCGAGACAAGCCGCTTAAAAGAAAAAAAACTTTGGCAGTTTTGACACTTCACAAAAATGGTCGCAACGGATTTTCTGTTTGAAATTGAGACTTCAAATCATGTTCGTTCGATTAGTATTCGATTTCCCTTTAGAATAATGGCCAGTTTGAGTATTTCTTTAAATTTTACGATTTCTAGAATATTTTTAAAAAAATTTCATGCATAACTTTTTTGTGTTACTACGTTCTGGTATTTGGTATCGAAGTACTAGAGCCTGAAAAATCCTATTGTCAATAATAAGCTTTCTGGCTGTGAAAGATTTATTAAAATCCGTTTAGTAGTTCTCGGGTAATAACTAGTGAAACATAAAGTCAGAGAAAAAAATGTTCCCCCGCATATTTATGCATACAAAGATATAAAAAGAAGTTCACGAGTGTACTATAATTTAAAAATTAATAATCGTTACTGGAATAGCTGTTCTGCAAAACTTCAATCATTCTGTTATGCGCAAGATCAATTGCGGTTAGTTTCACTTTTCACCTTCACCTCATCCAGGCGTTCTCATTGGTTCGGGGATTTCGATCGACCAATCACAATGATTTAGTAATGATATGAAAGTGAAAAGTGAAAGTAACCGTAATTGATCCCCAAATCAAAGCTTGTTTTATTTATTTTATCGTGTTATGCTTGTCTTACAATGAATCGTTGTTGGCGTGAGGCAACAGCGTTCGAAATACATCGAGGGAAATGACCTTGTAAAGACTGACTGCATATTTTCAGTATAAATAAAAAAATAAATTGAAAAAAAGAATTAATTAAATCGATGGTTGATAAATTAAATTATTTATATATTTTGCTCCCTTCCATTTTTTCTGTCTCTTTTCGAGAGAAGCCTTTTTATCTTTTTCTAACCGACGTTAAACTGGTTACCGATATGTATATAAGGGTAAACTCGATCAGGTTAACTGTATGCACAAAGATAAAGGCACTTCGTCCATTATGATTCGAATTGGGTCTGACCTAGCTCCACATTTTGCTGACTCGAGCCTCTTGTAAAAAAAACTTGAACGACAACGATCATCTTCACATTCCCACATTTCGAATAACTCATTAATTCCCCTTTATCCTGTACATTATTCGTTCTCTTTTGGAAATCCTATTCCTCGATAATAATTATTATCGATGTCAATTATAATTGACATCGAAACACTGTAGTAAATGATTCGTTATTCGTTCATTTAACAGAGAACTAATTCTAATAAAAATAGCATAAAATTACATGCTTTTCCAAGCCTTAATTCGCCATGAATTACGAAGAATATTACGACGATATGAAACCGAAATTTGTTAGTTTCCATCAGGACCAAATAGGCACACAATATTTTCTGTTTGGCCCGATGGCTATCTTTATTTTCATGCACAACAGTTGGCAACCCTTTTAGAATAAATGTTCGATAGCGAGGACTCGAGGTTTAAAATAATAAAATTAAATAGTCAATGTCTGGATAAAGAAGCCTGAAAGACGACAAAAGAAAACCAGAAAATAGGGTAGCTCTGGGGTGAATTTGGGATGGGCTGTAAGAACAAGCACGTAGAACGAGAGTCAGAGGGAGCTAAAGAAAGGGGTTGATGCGCGAACTGGTAGAAGTTCCATTACTACGAAGAGAAAGAAGAGAAGAAAAGAGAGGACGCTTGTGAAGAGCATAGCGCAGACGATGGCAGAGCAGTTACGGCTGAATACGAGAGTTACTGTATACCCAGGTCGATATCAGGTTCGAGCAGTCACCAGACATGTACCGACCATTCACAAAACATTCACCTCAAGTGCCCCCTTCCCCGGCCTCTCTCTCCTGCCCCAAAGTAGCGAGGGTACAGCCCGCTTGTCTCTTATGGCTCGCGCACGTATACTCCTCAATTTTAGGACGTGATCGCACCAGAAAATACTTCTCTACACTCCGGACCCACACACACACACACACACAAACACACACGATGTGATATTATAAATGCTATTCAAGTAGTCCTCGTACTAGATTATTCAAATGACTGACTGTTTTAGCTATAAAGTCGTTCGAGCCAGCTGTAAAATCTGATAACAAGTAAATGGGTCTATTAGAATGAATAATGAGAACGAAGATGTATAATGGAATCTCGCGCAGCTTGAATTACGAGAATAGCTGAGAATAGTGATTTAGTTGCTTCAGCAAAATCATTCGAATAAACTCTTGTTGTTCAATCAATGCTAGAGTTGTCTACGTAACTCGAAATACGTAGAGGCAATCAATAAAAAGCTCTTCGAGGCAACTAAATTATTGGATAATCGTTACCGATGACGATTTGAGCATCTATGCGATGTTCTTGAACGAGTTTTATGTTACTTTGGATATATTTGACCTTGCCATTAGTCGTCGAACGTACGATTGTGTCGATAATTCATGTTAAGGGGAATGTTATTTGGATACTCTACCGCTCTGCTCGGTGAGAAAGCCATTTTATTCTAGGGCTTTCGAGATTGCGATCGAGTTAATAGAAACTTGTTTACTCGTTCGAGCGCGCTCGGGTTTTTCTCAGTTTTTCAGTGTCCTTCGGACGATGCGACAACGGTGGTGTGCAAACGGATTAAAATACAGGGATCCAACATGTTGAAATATTCGTAAAAAAAATGAAAAACGAAATTTTGATGAAAAGTTTGCCATCGTAACTTGCGAATATACTGAAAGAAACATTTCAACTGACCTTGGGGTCGAAGTTGAAGACACGTTCGGGCCTAAAAGGGCACTCGAGGCCACATTTGCAAGTCCCCGGAGTCGTCAGATACTCCTTCAGTTGACTGAGCGAACCGAGAGCCGTGCTGCTTGGACTGAAACATAAACAACATTTCATGTTATTATAATGTCCCGAAAAACTTTGAATATCATTTTTAAATATTCACGCATTATTTTCATTTATAAAAATATTTCGTTGCTCGAATGTTTACAATATATTTAAGGTTACATGTCAAAATAACTCGAAGACAAAATAACACGAGAAAATAACCTGCGACAAAATAACTCGCGTCAAAATAATAAACGACTAAAAAACATCTATTGGGTATTTATTTACATGTAAATATATGCATATGTATATAAGTATCTCTGAAGGTAGTTTCTAGGACTGTATAAAATTCAGGGGCACATAGTTGAATCTGATGGTTTGGGCAACGGGGAGCTTCGCCCCCCTTTGCCGTTTTTTAGGTCATAACCATCCTAGATTTGAACCACCTTAGGTTTGAATAGTATAAGAAACATAAACCATATACTATTTTGTTTTTTTATTTATTATAATTATATGGAAATTTGAATTATATATAATTCAAACATTTAAATATAATCAATCTACGAAGTGAAACAATTAATCGAATACATTGAGTATTTCAAAGGCGTAGCTCACAATATTCAAATTTAATACGTCACTATAATGCACACAACTTTATACTTTGCATTGTACTTTGCAAATACACATCATATTAAGGAGTTTCGGTACAATTCTATTGTTTTCAAGCAAAGCGCCAACTTCACATAGCAATATTTCGTCGAAAACAAACAAAAAACCTGTTCGTTCGATCGATGGGGGGAAAACTCATCATTTTCGTTGATGAATAAGTGAATAATTAATAAACCATGTAGACGAATTATTTAATTTTTGGACACCGGAATTGCAATAGTACACTTAGTGGTTTGGCAGTTTTTCAATTAGTTTTTAACATTTTTTCGCAGTATTCCAGTCGTAAAACTGCCGCTCACCAATGACCGTAGGCATCTCACCATGTTAAGAAATGTTAAAAAATGTTTATTTGATATTTAATTTCACAAAAACGGTGTGGACGATCGATTTAAAATTTGGACGGCACATCCAGTATATGTCAAAGAATATACTGTGTAAATTTGAAGTAAATGGTAACATTTTGCCACTTGTCCCGAAACTCCATAATATCATTCGATTCCCATATTTTTCATGTTATTTTTGGTCGTGTGTTATTTTGTCGTGATGTTATTTTGTCGCGTGTTATTTTGTCTTGACGTTAATTTTATTCTATTAAAATTTTACTACTTAGCGATTATTATCAAAATATGATGATCTAATTGTTTTAAAAAATAATTGTTCTACAAATAACCAGACGATTTTGTTTTTTCGTCATATAAAATGAATTTGTTAATTTTCTGGAAGACATTAGAACTTTTTCAGAATTTTGCCTCTTCTTTCAAATTCCTCTTTTTTATTTTTTTAAAAGGCAGTTTTTGAGAAATCGTTCGTTCAATGCTTTAGAAATTTAATAATTTCTTTAAATTTAAAAATTTATATTAGTAAATACGATGTTGAATCTTTTTTCAAAAACAATAGCAAAATTCGTGATTTTTTTATTCATTTTTTTGATAGCGTTTAAGGTAATATGGCTGCTTCACACCAGCCAAATGAGTGCTAAATTTTTAAAATACATTTATGCAAAGTTCAATACACCAATTAAATTAATTGAAGGTTGATGTGTATAACAGGATGTCTTATTAACTTAAAAAAAATTTAATAACGATGGATTTACGAAATCATCAACCGTTAACTGCAAAATTCCATAATGTCATATTTTCATCGAGATTTTTCAAAGAATAATCCGTATTTTTAAACCGATTTTAATGCACCAAGTGTTATTTTGTTCCTCAAGAGATCCTCTACGAATTTACCGCGTAGGTTTTCTTTCTAAACTTCTTAATATGAAAATTACAGCAATTGGTTTATGAACATTTTTTTTAACCAATTAAACAATTGGTTACAACAGTAAAACGATGAAACTCAGAAAAAAATCCACACGTTGAATTCGTAGAGGATCTCTTGAGGAACAAAATTAGACGTGGTGCATTAAAATCGGTTGAAAAATACGGATTATTCTTTGAAAAATCTCGATGAAAATATGACATCATGGAATTTTTAACTCCCGACTGCTCGCAGGGCAAAAAGACGGGAGTTATGTGTTTCACTGCGATCAGCTGATGGGGGGGTATTTCTTTGTCACCAGTTTTTTCCAAAAGGGAGATAACTGTCTTGACCAATTTTTCTATGTACTTTCTTTGTCTGTCAGACAGTCTTCTTAAACATAATTTGTCAAAATCTATTGCGAATTTGCTTAGATAATTAATATTTACATTGAAACTCATTTTGCCATTTGAATGATGATCCATATAAGGTAAGGTAGTCCTCGACTATCGACAATTTCACGCTATTGTGTATTTGCTAATTTCTCTCCAAAAAAAACTACGGGGTGTCTTTCTACAGAGTTGTTATTTTTTTATTTATTTCTTTATTTTTACATTTATCAGTTGAAGGTTTTGCAAATCTATTGTTATTAATATATTTTTTTAGGTTAATAAAATACGCTTGTAATACAAATCAACCGTCAATATATTTAATTAGAACATTAAACTTTGCATAAACGTATATTGAAAATTTAGCAAAAAATTTAATGCATTTAGAAAAATTAGCAAACTCATTTCACGTAACGAAAAAATAAAACTGATTAACTGTCGAAGAATATTTTGTTTAAACAATATGTTAATATCATTTTACAATTATTATTATTGAAAATCAATGTTTGTAAAGTTTTAAAGATGGTTGAATTTTTTCACATTTCTTTCCAATTTCGAAGCGTCAAAATTCTGATTTCAATTTTTTTTGTAAAATTCATCCTTACAATGTTTCTGAAAGGATTTTGTTTCTCGCACTTTGAATATTCGCTATATTTAATGCGGCAATTCGTTTCAAACTGCATGGAAACGAGAAATTGGTTTTTATATGCTATTTTTTTGTCTATAAATTCACCTCGGGCGACGAGAGTAAAGTCGACATAAAAATAGTGTCGCGCAAAAACTTGCATATGCCTGAAGTCGTTTAAATAACTCTAGTAAAAATGTCGCAGTCTGCCATTGACTGGTTTTAAAAATACTTCTTCGAAGTCGGACGGATTCTCTTTTATTATTCTTGAGAAAACAAAGTTTAAGGGGGCTAAAAAAAAACGTATTCAGAATGTAACCATTCGGCAAATAAAGTCTCAATTTTTCGGATGTAATATAAAAACTTTTTAAGCAAACATCTCGAAAACTGACGGCTGAAAAGTTTTGCTATTATTCTCCAACAAGGCTATAAATTATTTATGCCCACACGAAGCTAAACTGTATTAATTTTGTTACGCACAGATCATCGCTATGTTTATGTATTCGGTCGTTTGAGCAATAATGCTCGATAAGGTGAAATGAAAAATCGGCCAGACCCCAAATGAGATCGAATGAGCGAAAAAAGAAAAAAAAGGGTGAGGCTCGATAGGTGTTGCTGTGATACGCAAAGGACAACAGAGCAAGTTGCTTCCGCAAAGTGAACGTAAGGCAAAAGGATGTGGCTAGCCGCAGAAACCGGAGCCCGCATACACACACGTACAATATGCATTATATTTGAGTTTGTAGGTGTAAAGCTTGAGTATACGGCCGTAAGGGCGTGTAAAAGTCGATAAAAATCATTTTAACCACCAACTCGTGTGTGCCGAGCGAGATTTCAGGCGGAATGACCTCTGAGTTTACTATGAACGAATCCCATTAAGCCAATAATGACGTAATGAAAGAAAATTTGCATTAACTATTAAGGGGTACGACGCTTTGCCTCGACGGATGAAAAAAAGTATGAAAATACTCTTGAAAATATTTATAATCATCGCCAAATCTATTGAGATGCAATTTTGAAGAAATTTGAACGTTTTTACGAACAAATTGAAAATTGAATTTGCCTCAATTTTAATGACATATCTAGAAATTTACTTTCCACGTGAACGTTATTTCCGAATTTTTCTGGATAGATCAGCCGTGAATAATAAAGAAGGACCGATAAGAAAAACAATAATTAGCACTCTTCAATTAATAAAGCGATAAAACCTGAAGTGAAGCAGCGACGTCCATTTAACGTTCTAAAGTATTTTCTTACGTGCCAAAGTGTCAAAATGAACCCGGAGAAAAATTTTCATCGATAAAGTGAATAGTGAATAAAACGTTGTAAATCGTTTTAAAGAAAAAGGCGTTGGTACAGCGAAATTCAGTAAGGTATAAAGATAATGGAGTTAATAAGAGTAAAAGCTTGAAGTTTCGAAAACTTGTCTCTGTTAAGAATTCTCTTTGGTTTAACGATGTAATTGTTCCGCAGACAAGATGTAGAGAAGTTATGTAAAGAAGGGAGTGGAAAGGAAAGAAAATTTTTGCATAACTTCGGAGGAGTTTGGCAACAACGACGAGGAAGAGCAACGAGAGAAAACCGCAAAAGGTTGCTGCTCGTCGTGAGTGTGAATTTTCGTCAGGGAGGGTTTGAGAAGCGAGAGGAGGAGCAAGAGGGAAAGTACGGATGGGGTTGCCTGGTGGTAAAGCTACGGCGGAGGGTGGTGGTGACTACTGCTGCGAGAAGTTATTGATTACCAACTCGGACACGCGGCTGGGCAGGCGGGTGAGTGGCCCGAGTGATGAAGGACGCCGCCTTCACCGCAACTGGCGCCGGGGTGGCTTTCGCCGTTCGCGCAAGGGCGCATATATACTACTAGTTTATATACGTAAGGAGAAACCAAGTATTATTAGGGTGGATGATCGTATCGTATACACGCAGCACAAAACTCGTGTTAAACGATATAGAACCAAGATTAAAATATAATCCTCCGATAGAGGGCTGATCTCGGGCTAATTCTCGAGGGAAGCAAACTGGATAAACTCTTGAATCAAAGACGTTCGTACTATTGCAGGCAGGGGGAAAAAATAAATATTGATCCTTGAATGAAATTAGCCGGGTGAATACGAAATTATTTTTACTTCGAGCAACTTGATTTAAGGGTTTACGTGCATCTAGAGGTGCCAAAAATAGGCTCAATTTCAATCATTTTTTTTTCATACTGAAAAAACGTATCTATTAAAATAATTTTTTGCATATTCAAAGCGACACATTCGTGTGAACGAAAGCGAAAAATTTTCATTGAAAAAAATAATTTAGATCAGTCGTGGTTGTACTTTTTGTAAAACAGTTTTTTTTTCAAAATGCTATTTGCGGTAATGACGATTCCGAGTGTACGCTTTAACCCAAAAATAAAACAAAATTTTTTCCTCAAAGTTGACAAAACAATACAGTCTTTGTCGAGGCCGAATTTTTTTAAATGCATTTTTCGCTAAATGGCAGAGGTTTGAATCGTGAAGTCGGGATTTTGCCAAAATGTTTTTTTTCTTTTTTTTACTTGTGAAACAAAAATTATGATGCTTAAAAGAAAAATCGCTCGTCAGAGACCAGACAATTGTGTAAAGGTCCTCTGTACCCAATTTCAGCCAAATCGGTTGTTTAGTTTTCCAGATAGAATGGTTACCGTTTTCAAAACCATCATTTTGAAAGAAAAAAAAAAAGCATTTTGTTGTTTAAGATATTCCTTTCGCGGAGGGCCGTAATTTTTGGGCGCATAAGCAGGGCCCTCCACGTTTGTTCATAAATTAGGTTGCATTTTGTTTAAAAAAATTATAACCAATTATTAGTCCCAACTGTAAACATAAATCGAAAATTTCACCTTAATCGTGTAAATTATAAAACTTTTTGATATTTTTTTGGATTCTATCTATCTGTATCCGGTTAAAAAAAATAGTGAAATATGAGTGAAAATACGTATGAAGTACGCAGTGACATTAGTAAAAATGTGAGCCAATTTGTAACGAGCAAAAACAAGAATAGCGTTAAAAATGTTGTATAAACTGCCGAAGATAACAGAACCTCTTGCACGTAATGGTTACGAAAAATCGTCTGCTGATCATATTCTTTCAAGTTCTATAATGAATATTTTTTTCAAACGTCCGGTGCCTCTCTGTTTTTATCGTTGCTACGGAATCTTTAGAATTTAATTTAACTATAGGACAGTTTATATCAAACATCCATCATTATTTAATATATGAATTATTAAATAGAAATGTGAGCAACAGGCCATCTCCATAAAGTATCGTGTAAATTAGACGATTTTCAAAGTTTTATTAGGTGTATAACTTAGTTTTTACCGTTCATCGATGAATTTATTGTCTCAAAACCTTCTCATTTATTTCGAGATAGCATCCGTATGTTGCCTGATAAATGGAGAAAGGTCATCGAAAACAGTGGGCAATATTTCGCAGATTAATGTTGTTTTGAATATTTTATAATATTCAATAAATTTTATAAAAAAAACGGTGAAAGTTAAGTTATACGCTTAATATTTTTTTTTTTATTGTATTTGCCGTTACCCAGGGTTCTCCCTTTTTTAGCTTGTCCCCCCCCCCCCCCCTCCAAAGACACCACCCTGTGCGGCTGCAGCCGACTTATCCCCAACTGTATCGCATTTGCCGAGGGCGAAGGGAAACTGCAGAAAACCTTGCCGATACAGCCGGTACCTACCTAATTTCCCCGGATAGCAATGCGAGCATACTCAAGCACAGCTACCAGAGGCGCTTAAGAAAGGTACCCCTTCTCAGCTGTAATGCAATGAGCTAGCCAGTATACGGCTAGGGGGCGGCCACCATCCGCACGATGAGAACCGTCCACGGAGGCACCCGGAGCCGTACACCGACCGCTCAGGCATCACAGCGAGGTCTGGACATGATTTTTATAAAGGTGGAGTCCAAACCACCCGGGATTACAGTGGAAACACGTGAAAAAAATCTCAATTTTTCATTGGTGTTTTGGTCGGGATTCGAACCCGGGACCCACGGCGTGCGAGCCCGAGCCCTTATCCACTAGACCAACCGCTCTCCCCTCGTTATACACCTAATAATTATTTTCTAAAGGTTCGGTAACCTGGCTCGATATTTTTCCAGTAAACTGGGATGTGTTTTTACTTTTATGTACAAAAAAAATCTGTTAATTGTAAAATATTCGAGTTTGTGAAGAAGGAATACCTTAAGCATCTGTCAAATGGAGATGAAATTTTTTTCTCATAGCTGCAATATATTATCGATTCCCAGGAAATTTTTAGAAATTACGTATAAAGGGTGACACCATCGAAAAATAATGTTTTTGAAAGATCTTTTTAAATACATGATTTTTTTTACCTCTCTAGGTGTATGTAAGTCCTTAAGAATTATTTTATAATGCTTCTAAATTTTTAACTAATAGGTATGTAAGTAGAACGGCAATTTTTTGGTCAAATTCAACTTTATCGAAAAGATACTGGTTACAAAGATTAATAATCGAAATATTCGCCATTACTATCTATGGTCTTTTGCCATTTATCGGGTTTTCATTCAGTAAAACTTGAAGTTCTTCGTCATCAAATTTTTTTACTGCACCTGGACGTGGATCGTCCTCAAGACTAAAATTTTCATCACGAAATCTTGCAAACCACTTTTTTACTGTTGAATGACTCACAGAATGTTCACCCAAAGTCGAATTAATCAATTCCATAGCTTGAGCAGCATTTTTTTTCATTTGAAAACAGAATAGAATGCAGTGGCGTAAATGTTGCTTATCGACATCCATCTCTTATAGAATTGATACACACGGAATGATAGCTTGTAAACGACTGAAACTTATGTCATAAAAACAGCAATGACTAAGCTACATATACCCAAAACGGTGGGCGAATTGGATGCGTTCAAGTATATTTTTTAATGCAACCAACTTCAGAGCCGAGTTTCTACTTGCACACCTTGTTATTATTATTCTTAGTATGTGAATTGGACAATTATTTCACTGATTTTCATAGCTACTCAAAAATTCTTTTAAGTACTGGAATTATATTTAGACAACAGTAAAAAAAGGGGGTTTCTTTAAATTCTGAGATTAACGAATACGATTACGAGAAGTGATTCATCGATGGCTTACTTTCACGTGCAGTGCATTTACATTAAGAATAAAAAAAGTACGTGTCTGGCTGCAATTACGAATCGTCAGATTTTTGAGCCCGACAAGAAAGCGTTATGGGACAAAAGTTGCCAGGTCTTGTGAGTATCTGGGTCAAGAGAAAACCGATCAGTCCCACCGAATCTCGAGGCTACACGCGTGCTCGAGCTTGAACTCAAGAGCATCGTGCGTCAACCAGCAAATCTATATTCACGTAATAACAAGACGAAAATCAATCAATCTATGCCGAAACGTCCAATCGAGAAAATTAACTTGTGTTAAATTGTCACCCTCTGGCATCTTCTAGTTTTGAACACGTTGAGTAAAGCGCGGAGGGGTTGTTCGTCGAATAAATCGTTTGCTCCAACATGGTTCAGCCAACGTGAATTTCACAATTACATTTTGGGTTAAGCAACTGTGTGCTATATTAAACTTTTGATAGAGTTTAATACCTTTGAAAGTTCCGAGAATAGACTGTTATATTTTGAATAATAATGTCAACGAGCAGTTCATCAACGTTATTGTGGTTGAAACTCTCGGAGTTTTCCCACAGGCTATAAATTAAATTTTCATACGTTTTTAAATGCGAAACAAGTTTATTTTCGCTATTATTATTATTATTCAACACGATTAATGTATTTATAAAAATCATAAATCCCCTTCGGGACAGGATTTCGGTAGGATGTTCCTTGTGCATATATTGAGGGTGCCCTTGATAATATTTGTGTCAAATGAATAGATGGTGTCTTGAACTCGTTTAGCATCTTCATTAAAAACTCAAGCTATCCTGAAAATCTCACGATGATTTGTTTCGGTTTGATGCCAATTTTCAGTTGTTTCCTTTTATTCAATTATACGACGAGCAAACAAAGAATTTATCGTGATGCTTCTGAGTTCTGTTACGAGAATTTAATGGCTTCTACGTGACTGAAAACTTTATGAAGCTATGAAAATTTAGCCGAACGAGAAAACAAGAGTTGGGATTGAAAATACTCGGTGGAAGCATTTTTCGAATGGTGAATACATGGAAATAAAAAATTTTCAAAGCGCGTCACTTGTCACTGTGACACAGAAACTTTTTTTTTCTTTACAGATTTATTCATAGAGATTTATATTCATTTTTTTTTTACGAACACGAATTCTTCTCTTCGCATTAAAATTGCTCGTGTTAAGAATTCAATTCCGAAATGAATTTTTTTTAATGAAATACTTTACGAGCTTGTAATTGACGTAAAAGTTATAAATTTAAAAAATCGCGAGAGCCGGTGAAGGGCTGCGAAAAAAGGCTGGAGCGACTCGATGTTCGTACAATGAACAGGTTCACACCGAGCACTCGTGATACTCGTTTAACAGCGTGTCGACAGTGAACCTTGGAAATCATGTCCGCCCAAGCAACAAGCTTTGTGCGGGGATTTCGTGGGATTCGATTCAAGGATCGCGGGTCGAGGCCACCGCGGTTACAATTGCCGAGAATTGCGAAGCCCCCGATCAAAACTCCCTGCGTGTTCGTACTTAAAAATCTTTTACTTCAACAAATAATGAGACCCATCTGGCGAAAGAAAAAAAAACACTAAAAAAGATAAACTCGTCCGTGCGAATCGAACGACGTCATGGTACAAGATTCTTTTAATTAATTCAACAAGAATTACTTAAAAAAAAATGTTTTAAATGTTTCTTTGAGGCCCTCCAATTTTCTGAAATGAAAATTTTCAAAAGCTGACAACAGTTTTCGTGAAACATTGAAAAGTCACAGGTTCGCGATTAAAATTTTCGTATTTACGGCATTCGTGAATCAGGGAACAATTTGAAAACCTCGTCGTGTTAAACTGCAGCATTTATTTTTAATGACTTTGAAATTTGCATCGTTTAAACGTGACGAAATGTTTATTTTTCGTTTATTAAATACCGAAATTATCAAAATTGTCTAAATTTGCCTGGTGGTTTTACTTTTTGGGTTCGAAAAAAACGTCCTGTCCAATTTCCATAGCTTGGAAATGTAAATAAATTTGTATCTCGATGATAAAATAAAACGTTGCATTCCAACGAAGGAATCTTCTGCAACGATTCATTTTTATCTGGCCCGGAGTGGTAGTATGTTCAATTGTCAATAATTATAGGAGTTTATCGGAAAGTAAATGAAGCAAAAAATCAATGTCATAAAAAGGGCGTTAAAGCAAACGATGTAACGAAGCAATAAAATTTGAAAATTCATCGGAGTAATGTGAAACTAGCGATAAAATTTGCCTGTAGTAATAAAAATTCCTCTCGTCCAATGTTTTGATAAAGTTTGTGCATATTTTTATCCCTTCAATTGACGAAAAGTGTTTTGCAGCCGAAACGGAAAATGATTAAGTTTACATAATTGCAAACGAAATTCTTTTTTTCTCAAACAGAGTCGAAAATTCTTACGTAGAACAAAATATCTCAAAAAAATCAGGACGAAGCGAAAAATGAGTGAAAAAAACTATTTTCATTCTTTCCCAACGATGAAAAAGAAATTCTTTTTTTCTCAGCGTCGAAAATTCTTACGTAGAACAAAATATCTCAAAAAATAAGGACGAAGCGAAAAATGAGTAAAAAAAACTATTTTTCGTTCATTCCCAACAATGCAAACGAAATTCTTTTTTTCTCAGAATCGAAAATTCTTACGTAGAACAAAATCTCTCGAAAAAAATCAGGACGAAGCGAAAAATGAGTAAAAAAAAAAACTATTTTTCGTTCTTCCCCAACGATGCAAACGAAATTCTTTTTTTCTCAGAGTCGAAATTCTTACGTAGAACAAAATCTCTCAAAAAATCAGGACGAAGCGAAAAATGAGTAAAAAAACTATTTTTCGTTCATTCCCAACAATGCAAACGAAATTCTTTTTTTCTCAGAATCGAAAATTCTTACGTAGCACAAAACCTCTCAAAAAAAATTAGGACGAAGCGAAAAATGAGTAAAAAAAAAACTATTTTTCGTTATTTCCCAACTATGCAAATGAAATTCTTTTTTTCTCAGAATCGAAAATTCTTACGTAGAACAAAATCTCTCAAAAAAATTAGGACGAAGCAAAAAAAGAGTAAAAAAAAACTATTTCTCGTTCTTTCCCAATGATGCAAGCGAAATTCTTTCTTTCTCAGAATCGAAAATTCTTACGTAGAACAAAATCTCTCGAAAAAAATCAGGACGAAGCGAAAAATGAGTAAAAAAAAAACTATTTTTCGTTCTTCCCCAACGATGCAAACGAAATTCTTTTTTTCTCATCGTCGAAATTCTTACGTAGAACAAAATCTCTGAAAAAAATCAGGACGAAGCGAAAAATGAATAAAAAAAAAAGTTATTTTTCGTTATTTCACAACGATGCCAATTTCGATAAACACAACAGATGTGATATTAAGGGAGAAAAATAGATAAATAGAAATTACCTGATGTAAATAATGACATTATTGGTGGATATCCTTTTCCATCCACGAGGTTCGGAGATGCTCGTAACTTTGAGTATGTTGTATTGTTGTGAGCGATGATGTTGATGTCGATGGTTGGGATCGCTGTCATTAGCGATAAAACAAGCAACATTGTTATTATTTTGGTGTGTGATGGTTTGATTAATGGATCTTGGTGGGGGAGGTTGTCCTGGGAAAACACTCGCGTTAAGTGGATCACTGGAAAGCGTAACTTGACACTCATTGGGACTGTCGAGAATGCTCGCGCTACTTCGCCCGCTGGCTTCACTGCTATTGCTACTATTGCTACTATTGCTAATACAGGATGATTCGACGATATCCAACGAGGCGGAGTGGCACCGTCGTATTTGTGGGTGAATCATATCGGTGTTGACAACATCACGATTTTGTCTGTCAATAATAAGATCGTTATCATCGAGGCCGAGACTCGGAACGCGATTGGATTTAGAATTGAGATTGGGGTTGGGATTGCGCCTGGAGTAGGTAGTTGCGCGAGCGTATGGATCGTTGGTAAAGACCGAAGTAGCATTGGTCGAGGGAGAGGATAATGCCGAGGAGTACGAGGACGAAGAAGAAGAAGAAGAAGAAGAAGAAGAAGAAGAAGAAGAGGAAGAAGAGGACGAGGATGAGGATGAGGATGCTGAGGAAGATGACAAAGATCTGGGATTGTTCGGAGGTTGAACGTGATGATCATGGGGAATGGAGGAATTTCGAGAAATGGGATCGTTGTAATGAAGACTATTGGGAGGTGGTGGTCGAGTTAAACTCGTCAATCCAGTGGTCACATGACGCAACATCGTCGTCTCCGAGTCTCTCGAGTCTTTGTCACTCTCCTCGTTCTGTGAGGAGGCAACGCCAGCGTTGCCAACGAGCAACATTCGTGAATTTGATCGTTTTACGGTCAAACCCGAGCTCGAGAGGTCCTCGTCGTTTTTGCCGATAGAGGACCGCGCGCGTCCCGACGTATCATCGCAACAGTCGACACGGAACGTACATCGAGCATTGTCGATTTCGACGACGTTGCTCGATATCGCGCTGGCGATCGCTTGTTCCTCCTGATCCTCCTCTTTGTAACGACTTTCATCGGCCTCCTCGTCAACGGACGTAATCCGTTCTCTTCTCTTTCGTTCCTCTTCATCTTCGACGCTTATTTGACTCACCACTGCTCCTTGAGGATTATCGGATGCTCGGGCGCACTCGACGAGCTCGCAATCCTCGATTGATTCTTCGGTTTCCCGCGATGAACCACTCGGCACAAGATTGATCCTTCGAGCTGAGGCTTTACCGAGTCCCTGATCAATCTGATGGAAACCGATCGACGATGGGGAACCGACCTGCGGCTGCACATCCACCGGCGACGATCTTTGCTCACGAAAACCTTCGCAACTCGTGACCAGCGTCTCAGCATTGTTATTTACAATGGACGTCGAATAAAGCAACTTTTCACTCGGACCGTACACGAACACTCCTCGATTTCGAGGCAAACTCTGTATCGCTCGTTGCTTCGTTCCCCGATTTTCTCGCACATGCTGCTGCTGCTGCTGCTGCTGCTGCTGTTGCTGCTGCTGTTGATGATGATGATGATGATGATGATGATGATGATGAAGATGATGCTGATTCTGATGATTGTTCTGATGAAGCTTCTGCTGATGCGGTTGATAAACTACGCGATTCGGGGGAACAGGGTGAGAGATCGGCTCTTCAGGCTTGCCGGCCATGATCCAGGTCCAGCAGTGCAGGGCGCCGCGCCACCGACATCACTGGAACACACGGCGATCTCCTCCGACCCTCCACTAACCCCTGCTGCATCCTCTAAACACACAAATTATTTGGTTAATCTTTTGCAAACATACCACAGCAAAAATTCCAGTAGCAATTTCATTTTCCATTTATATTTACTGATTGAAATTTTACACAGACTCGTAGGGAAATTTCATTATGAACATTGATTGTCATATCGAAGTTTGCATCGTTGAAACGCAACGAAATTCCTTTTTTTTCTTTACACAACATTTGTTTACAGTCTTCGTCTACGATGATTGGATAATTTTATTTTGGAACGTAAAAACTAAATCTGCAGGAAAAATAGTACGATTTGAAAAATCAACAAAATAATGAATAAAAAACAGTTTTATTGCGTTCCAACGATGCAAATTTCAACATCAGGTTTCTTTTCATTCTCATATCAAACCTCATGTTAATTTTGACCCTTTCAACAAGCATATTTATTAGATTCGTAAAATCAATCTCGCTATTCTTTGACCGACCTCTGCATCGCAGCTACCGACGATTTTTCTATTTATCGATATAATTGAACACCTTGCGACAGAATTGAAAAGGCAAAATCGACTATTTCGCAACCGCAGTCCCAGCCTCATCGGCAAATCGACCACAAATCTAATAAAAAGTAAAATTCGACTGTCAGATAAGATTATTTATCCGACGTTTGATATGGCTTCCAGGTAAGACCGCAACGTTCATTAAAACGCATTATAATGCTCTTCTCCCCTTCAATAATAATGAATACAGTATCAATCAATCGACATTAAAGATCCGTGATATTAATTACTAAATTGATCCTGATTATTGTCGATGAAAATGATCGAAGCGGTTGAAATCAGAGCTTGCTTTTGTGGCAGCCTGTACAAAGTGTCGCTTTCGAACGATCGCAGAGCAACAAACTAGTTGCACGCGTTGCCACTATCGATATGAAGAAATAAAAAAAAAATGAAGGGAAGCTCACTCTCGAGGTACACGGAAAAAAATGATCTGTGAAAATTAATGGTCGATATTTAAAAATGACTGAAACTGAAATAAAATGTACAGTTAAAAACGATAAATTACTCGTTTTACAGTGTATTCCATTACAAAATAATGGATTTAATGTGTTTTTTTACTCTCTGATCAGTTATCAATGCTGATCTAAACTATAAAAACTGAATGTCCACAGCAAAAAAATGACATAGCAGAAATTACAAATAAAAACGAAAAATTCCACTGTGTATGAAATGTAAAATTTAAAGTGTCCCCAGTAAAATATTCAGTAACTATAGGAAAATAAATTGTAAACCAATATTATTTACTGATATTGAAAATTGTAAAAAAAGTTAAACGGCATTCATGAAAAATTGTAATTAGAAAGTATAAAAATGGTGTATTTCCTATTGAGAAAATTACCGTCGACATAAATTAGAAATTGCAGTGTGCCCAGTAAAAATTCGAAAACATACTGCAAAATTTGCTATGTTACTTTCAATTTTTACAGTGTAGACTGTCATTTCTCCAAACACGTGAGGCAGGAAATTTCAAGATGAAAAACTTATTGAAGACAGTTGCTGTATTTGCTTATTGTAGCTCAAACAATGGGCGGGGAGAGGGGGGTGGAAGCATTAAGGACACGATACATTGTAATATATAAAAATTCGATGTTCTTTATATTTCAAATTTTTCTTGCTTTCAAAAGACTTGTCTGATAGATTATTTATTCATTGACGTTACCGATTACATTCCGGATTAGATATGTACGTATCACTTTTTTTACCAATAATTACCAAGTAAATAGTGGTGTAATAGGAAGGTATCAGCGAGTCCCTAAAATATGTGCCAAAAAGGTCCATTTGGGACTCGGGCTTAGTCGACAAAAGTGATCCCAAATGGAATCCCAAATGGAACACTTTTTCCCCTCACTCGGTGTAAACTGGACGTGACGTCACGAGTCCCAAACTGGGACTCGGAGTCCCAAATACACTACAACCTCGATTCTTCGAACAGCGGTGGGACCGACTCCCCATCGCACTTATAAATATAGAACGTTGCGCACACTTCATTTTTCCGTTTTCGCGCACCAGACAAATGATCGGATTGGACCGGGTCCTTCCCAACCAAGCGCAGACCGATCGATATGGGTCGCGCATGGTGAGGGACACTGCATGAATCAAGATTCGATGAATCGAGGTTGTAGTGTAGGGACTTTTTTTAGGAATGAAAACTCGAACAAAAGTCCCTATTTGGGACTCCGAGCCACAATTTGGGACTTTTTCGAGCGAGGAAATTGGAATAAGCGATTCGCTACGTGTATACGTATGTGTATTCTGTAAGAGAATCGTCTTTTGAGACGATCACAGATTGTTACGGCTCCGGCAATATATGCCCACCCGGCGGATGATGCATGCTCGCGAAAACGCTTGACTCTGCGCCACGCAGTGGTCGGAGCGAGAAGCAAAGAAAAAATCCCAAATTGGGGCTCGGAGTCCCAAATAGGGACTTTTTTTTTGAGATTTCATTCTTTAGAAAAGTGTCTATTTGGTACTCCGAGTCCCAGTTTGGGACTCATGACGTCACGTCCGGTTTACACCGAGCGAGGAGAAAAAAGTCCCATTTGGGGCTTCATTTGAGGTCACTTTTCTCGACTTAAGCCCCGAGTCCCAAATGGGACCTTTTTTTGACTTTTTTTGGGACTCGCTGATCCGTTAGGTCAAATCGAATCCCAGTATAGGCAGGAAATTTTTCGACAGGAATTTAGATAGGAAGTGATGGGTGTAAGAAAGTATGATTGAAAATGCACTTATAATTAAAGAATTTTATTTTTATTTTGTTTTAAACAATTTTATGGTTATGTTTAGGTAATTCCGATGAGGATAAATTCAGTTTATTATTTCGTGTACGTTTTACGGTTTCAAACTGTAAAAACGGGGTGAATGTAGCATGTAATTTTTACCGTTCGACACTAAAAATTCGTTTGATGGACATGCAATATGTCATTTACGGTATTAGTATTTTCCACCATAGGAACTTGCAGATTTTCTTTAAAGTTTTATGAAAAATTGATGTTTATGCGTCTGGAAGGTGCTACTAATGCGGAAAACTATAAAATTTCATGGAAATCCCAGTAAAAACTACAGTTCATTTTTTTCCGTGTATGTTTGTACTATTTTACCCCCTCTTGTTGTCACACGAGCGCTTTCTCCGAGTCCATATGGGAATGAAGCTATACACGAGTTGTTTGACGGTAAACTATCGCGTTCTATGGCTAACTTTCCGCCCGAGAGTGGTATTAAACTCAAATATGTGTGCGTGTGTACGCCTGAGTGTGTGTTTGTGTGTGTGTGTCATATATCTTACAAATACACACACACACACACATTCAGTCACGGTCAATGAACGATCGACGAGTCGGGGGCGCTCGTGGCCCTCGTGCTTGTGATGCCTCTCACTACCTACACGTGCGTCACCTCAATTCTCAACATTTTATCCAATCCGATTTGTCTCTAACTCCGAAGCAACGAAAATACGAATTTTTAATCGTTCGAATCACTCCCAACGAACCTTCTTACTTCAAAATGTTTATTTTATATTTATTTTTTCTATTACTCGCGCTTCATTGCGCGGCCTCGTTTCAAAACACTTTTGTCCAAATGAAATTGTTTTTCCACTGTTACGTCAACGAAAACATGAAATTTTTATTATGTCTATCTATCCTCATTTTGAAATGTGTTTTATATTTAATTTTGTGTGTGTGTTTTTTTTCATTCTGTACATTGATTTTTAGGAATAACGTTACATATTTATTATTTTTTAGCGAAATTTCGATCGGATTTTATACTTTTTTTTTATTATCTGCTATTTTCGACGAATTGGTTGAGTCTTGTAATTATTAACGTCGAAAACGTGTATGAATTGTGTGAAAAATTGTTTTTCACATCGAGTCTAAAAATACGTAACGTTATTACATGATTCTATCGCCAAGAATTGAAAGAGTATTTGATATTTTTTTTCTCCTTCCTTCGTGTTTTTTTTTTTGTTATATAGACAATTTTTATTTTATTAAATTTATTTTATTAAAAATTTTATTATTATTATTTAAGTTTTATTTTTCACAACATGAAAAATAAAACTTTTTTAGGTTTTGATGACAAATTCGCAAGATAGAATCTGTAAAAAAAATTATCGAATTTTGACGAACATGTAAATTAGGAGACGAAGGTAAAACTTGCTGCGTTTGAACAATCCAAACGCGCGTACTAACGTCTCAAAAATATTGATGCCTGAAAACACTAATTTATAAATGGTTTACGTCGTATGAAATAGGCGTTTATTGAAACGAGGTCGAAATCGAATCTCGATTTAAATAGAAACATTAGAAAAGGTTCAATTGGACAAAATTAAAATCTGAGTTTCGTCATTTTTGATTAAAACATCGATTTGCTGTGTCATTAAACCCTTCGGTACGTAAACAGACATAAAAGGTTCCCAGTGAAGATTAAAAAAAAAAAAAAAGTATACGATTTCAAAAGCAGAGATTGATGTGCGGGCTCACGACAAAGTTAAGAAGTTGATCTTGAAAATTCTCGATCTAATAACAGCCTGTAATTTGATGCATAACGTCGAGGAACCACGGAGAATTGGTAAACGAAACCTGTTGTCATCACACAAACGCAGATACACACAAACACGGCGCGCGCACAATCGCCTAGCGTACGGAAAGAAGACAGAGAGAGAGGAATAGAGAAACTTCGATAGGATAAAAGAAAGAGGTGTATAGATGGAAATTATTGGCGAAGGTAGGAGCGTTGTTGTAGGATTTCTACCATTTATGGATCAGAGATTCATGCGGGTCACTTGCTTTCTCGGGCGTCGCTCGTTCGCCGCAACAATAACGAGACGACACTTGCCTGGCACGTTCGAACTTCCCCCGACAGACAATCGATGCTCGTACACGCATCCAAACACACACACATAAACACACGCGCGCACGGACACGCACACACACACATAAACAAGAGACGTCCAAGGTCCGTAAAGCACAGAGCAAATCAGCCAAGTGCAACGGCGTTACGTCATCGTCCACAACGACGCTGATCTCGTACGTTTCGTTGCTGATTAAACGCAAAAACCTCCGAGAGATATTACGTATTGTGGCGCGATGATTCGTTCATATGTAGGGAAGACATCGGAGGGAGGAGGGGAAGAGGGGCGGGAGAAAAAATCACCGAAACGACACAACGGGCGCGCGCGTTCTTCGGGCTGGCTCGAACGATGTTTCGATTCGAGTACGAAGAAGGGAGGAGGAGGAGGAGGAGGAAGAAGAGAGGAGAACAGACTGAATTGAAGATAGTCGCAATCGTTGCTCGTAAAATGTATGTTATGTTTGTGTATGCGTGGATGTGAGAATATAAGAAGGTAAAATGAGAGAAGGTCGGCTCGATCGAGTACACGTATGTGTTATATAGTTTGTCTCTCGTATGTCACATTGCACGAGGTTCGCTCGCTCGCGTTCTACGCGCTAGCCTCTTTGGAGCAGGGAGTGAGAGTGTGCCAACTTCGTCCCTCTTTTCCGCGTTTCTACTACGTATTTAACGATTTATTATCAGGCGTAATAATGTTAGTGGTACAAGTTGGCAGTGGGGGCTTTATGTATCTATGTATAAAACGAAATAGATAGAGAACGAGGAGACTCTCGTTGAATTTAAATTTCAGCCGTAAATCAAAACTCTAAGGTCATTATATCGCGCAATACAAATGATTTTTTTATATACCGAAATTATTGAAAAACGTTGAAATACGAATAACTCGTTAAATTACGATACGACGAGCGTGTGCCATGATTTTACGCGCAAGAATCACAAATCACGTATACACTACATGATTCGCGCACGCACCATCACCGATACGACGACACAAGCTGCTCGTCAGATTTATACGGATACATATAAATATATATTACTCTGTTAATCGAAATGGACAACTACCGATACACCACGCGTCACTCGCGACGATTATAATCGAATGAATACGAATAATTGTTGAGGATTAAAAATAATAGTAATAAACAAACGACGATAAGATGAAGAACAAGAGCGCGGAGTATTTTTTTGTAGTACAAGTTCAACTCACGACAGGCACAAAAGAGCAGCGATCGCCTCAGTCCACACGATTCGTGGTATATACATATATCCAGGGATATAAAGAAGCCAATAGCGTTACTCGATGCTGCTTTTTCGGGAGTCAACACCTGCCCGTTTTTTAGCGGCTCAAACGACTGGCTAATTAATGTCTCGTTCCGCGAGAGTACTCTTAATGTGCCACACATACAATGGATAGGAATAGATATATATATATATATATATATATATATATATATATATATATATATATATATATATATATATATTTCTCCTCTTTTTTTTTACAACTTTACGTCACTTTTGTGTTAAAATTTTCACAAATCACAAAATATATGACACTTTTCTTGTATGAGAGACGTAAATTTCTTTCTAAAAATCGCCCCACACCCATGCCCATTTTATTTTATGTTTTCTTTCTTTTTTTCTTCGCAAGAACGAAAAAAAGTACTATAACGCTGTTTACGCCGCACCACCCGACGAGATACCTACGTACACTGCTGTTGTCGATGTTCCTTCTTCGACACTACCACTGCCGCCGCCCCTACTCTCTCCAATCAACATCCACACAAAACACTTATCACCGATCATAAATTATTATCCACGACATCCATAAAAAATCATCTCCTTTTACTGCACAACTGCGAATCCCTATATCCACCAGGGCATACGTACGTACGTACTACCGCGCGCCGTACTGTATATTTGTGTACTACGCTCTCTATTCGCGTAACTGATATTGGGAAAATAATGGCTCCCTCTGCATACCCAGAGAACACCGAGAGACCGGACGAGCGAGAGTGAGAGAAGCTGTGAGAGCGAGAGAGAACGAGAAAGAATGAAAGAGAGAGCAAGAGGCCGGAGTCAAAACTACATCGATGCTCCCGAAACGACATCTCCCCGCGCTGCGTGGCGTCACTGCTAAACAAAATGTTTCGAGCATCAACTTCTCCCGTCGACCGGTCGATGGCGCTGAGAACGCCGCCAATTTGAAAAAAAATACCATTTTTCGATCATTTTTTTCAATTTTTTGTCATGAAACGTAGTTCTTATTGCAAGAAAAAAATAGTCATTTTGGGAACTTATACAGAGTAGTAATACAGAGGCTCCGTTGTCATAAAAGCCATTTATTATGTACATAATTTTTTTGAAATTGGAAATTTTGAAGGATATATATTTTAAAAGAATTTCGAAACTACGCGATAAAAAAAAACAATCTGAAGAAATTCCGCCGTCTTAAAATCTTATTATTGAACAATGATTTTTAAAAACTTTGTTAATATTTTTCTGATAATTTTATTATTGAATATTAACGTTCTTAACGTTTTAATGATGGCTGAATTTTTTCAGATTTTTTACGAACCGCTAAGAACTCTAATTTTTATGGAATGTGATTATTGACATGAATATGTGTGTAATTTATCCTAATACTTCATATGTAAATCAGTAGTAACGTAAAATTTGAGTCATGCGACAATTCTTCGTCTGTTCTTCAAATTCCACTCCAACTTTTCGTAATCGGAGTAATAATAGTCTTATCTGTAATTAACATGAAAATTGATCATTTTAACGAGCATTATTTTCACCTGCAATAAGCTTGTATAATGAACGAACAGTGATGAGAAATAATCGAATTTCGAATAAAAAAGGGGAATTGATGACTCATAATCGCTCTCGTCAAATCGAACCACGTATATACCTACGATTTTTAAAATATATGTAAATCGTTTTTTTTGTATTGCACGCTGATTCTAGCATTTGCCGGTAGGTGGTGAACAGCAGCAAATTTACCACCACGTATTCAATATCAAAAAAACCAGGTACAGTCGGCTGGAAGATCAGTGAAAATATTCGCCGACGAGACACGAAGCAAAAAACGCAAGTACAACACGATTGGTCGATACGCACAAACAAAGAAATCTTATTCGTTGTTCAGCTTCCTCCGTGAATACCCATAATCTACTGAAATCAAAAAAACAAAAAATATATACCTCGCTATAACGTCATCAACGGGCAAAATTTATTTATAAATTCGTCATCGTTTCGCGTACTTTGAACCACATCTACGGGACTACCTACGTGCAACATTGAGCTTTTTTCATGACGGTAACCTCGAAATACATCGCAATCGGAATTTAACCATTTTTAACAGTTTATCCAGTGTTTGGACGTTGAGTTTAAAAGGCTGGAGGATTTTTCTGCGTTCATCATCAAGTCCGGCAATTGCGTCGGTAATTATATTACAACTGTTACGGTCACGCCGGGTAAATTGGGGTACTCTCTAATTAGCCGGTTTTATAAATATAAAAATAAATGTACATATCGAAAATCGTGAGAAAAGGCAAATTCAATAAAATTCCATTTTTTTTTTTCAAAATGTTCTGATTTCAGACAATTAACGAAAAACGTAATACAAGCTCGAAGAAATGAGTCTCCAGTGGACGTTGATTGCCTCGTTCCTCTACATCGAGGTTTTCGTCATTTTGCTGCTGGTACTGCCAGTGGCATCACCAAAAAGATGGCAGAAACTTTTCAAATCACGTTTTCTTCAAAGTCTCAGTAGTCAAGCGTCCGTTTACTTCCTTGTACTTCTCGCCATCCTCGTTCTCTTCCTCCTGGATGCCATTAGAGAAATTCGTAAATATTCTACCATCGAGGTTGGCGATCATCAACATTTGAACGTTGAAATGCAAGGTAATTTTTCTTTTAATCCATTCTCTGCAAAATTACGCGATATCAAAGTTTGCATAGTTGAGATGCAATAATTTTCAAATTTTATTTAGTAGTACCGGAAACTGTAATTTTTGATAGAGAACAACGAAATTTTTCAAGAAGATTTGAATAAAAAAAAATTTTAGAATAAGAATGAATTATTTTGTTTGTGACGTTAAATAAATAATAAGACGACTGATGAAATTGCTTATCGAATTTCAGGTAACATGAGACTGTTCAGAGCTCAAAGAAACTTTTACATATCAGGCTTTGCATTGTTCCTGAGTTTGGTAATCCGTCGTTTGGTCATTTTGATATCGACTCAAGCGACTTTGTTGGCGCAGAGCGAGGCCGCTTTGCGTCAAGCACAATCGGCGACCACTACAGCGAGAACCCTTATTTCTGAGAAGGCGTCAGGAGAGAGCGCACAAAATGATTCCAACGAAGCTTACGACAAAGTAGCGGTTGAATTGAAGAATCGAATTAAAGAATTGGAGGACAAGAACAAAGAGCTAGAGGCTCAGTTGAGCATGGAAAAGAAAGATAAACAGGCACTCAAATCACAAGCAGAATCTTTGACCAAAGAGTACGATCGTTTGAACGCTGAGCATGCAAAATTAATCCAATCAGAAGGCAGCAACAAGAAGAGCGATTAAACAAAGTTTCATCAATTTGTTGTCTTTGCGTTCAATTGTTCCGGTGATATTTCTCTCGCGATAATTTGTTACTCCCCGGTACAATTGATATTCTCACGTATCGTTTTATTACTTCCACATTTATTCATATTTTGTATATTTATTCGCAACGAGCGAATAAAATTCATCGATAATGCTTTGCCGCATGATAATCAACATTTTCAACTCGGCGGCAAGTTCGCCCGTGCTAGTTAACCTCTGAATTTTCCTTTTCTCCTTTATTTCCCCAACTCCCGAGATCGCTTTGCACGGAGCGAACGAAAATAGATAGCGGCACTTTGCCGCTGTATCTTAAAATACGAGCCCCCCCCCCCCCCCCCCCAAGAATATTCACGATAATTCGGATTTTCGGTGACAGTTCTTTTTTTTTCGCGCACTTTCAACGATCATTAGAATTCCGCTTCTCGCTGCTTAATCGTGCATGCATTATAGCGAGGATCGAAATATGTAATCTAACGAATTTCATGGATTAACGTTAGATCTTGGTAAATTATTAATATATAATCGCACGAGGCCGATAAATTTTTTATGGTGATTCATTGTGATGTAATAAATGAGAATAAAACACTTTAACTTAATGTGAGCGAAAAACGTTCGTCAATTCAATAGGAAATACACAACAACGTTCTTTATACAACAATCGAGATTTTATTAGAAATTGCTGTACATAACTTTGACCTTTTCCTCTTGGTTTGTTCAAGCGTTTGTCCTCGTAGAGTATCCATCTGCGCTTGCCATTTTTGACAACGACAACAATGTTATTACGTCGTGCGCAGATAATAAAATAAATATTTATTTCCTATACATCATTGTGTAGTCTGTACTCGATAGACAACTAATATATCATTATTATTCCGACAGAGGAACATAAAATTTATATTTTTAGCAACGTTTTTGTTCGTTCAACGACTTTTGTACTAGCAACGCGCTGCTATTAGGCCGGCGCGTCGCTGATCTACACAGTTGCTGAACTCTTCCACTAAGCTCGAACACTTCAAAATCTCTTTTGGATGATCCTGGTAACAGCGAAGTACTTTGTCCTTGTTCTCTATGCACGGTGGCACTACAGAATTTACATCGATCTTCTTTTTGCCTGTTGAACATATTTTGGATATTTTAGCAGATACAAGATGGGATATAAATGTTAAAAAATTCTATAAGCTGAAAAACAAGACTGTAAAATTATTGCCTTATCTATTTTATCAGGATTAGTAATTTATACAGTTTTTATCAGTGCCGTCGAAGATCAAATTCTATTTTTATCCATGATTAAAACAAACATTTTTTTACAATCTGTTTCAAAGAAACATTTGGTCCATATTAAGGATACTAAAAATTTGATGCTTTGAAAATCCTGATATCTACTAATTTATTTAAATAACTTCAGAAAAATATTCATAAAAATATTTCATTCTATACACAGAGAATGAATTAAAAGTGAAAAATTACTGTTGCAGCAATAGAAACGGGGGACAACCTTGAATACTATTTTTCCAGTGCAAAGTGTACATTTTCATGAAAAGAAAACAAAATCTCTTGTATAATACAAGAATTTTTTTTTTTTTATGAAAATTTACACTGCGTGGTAAAAATTCCATACATTCAAGATTGTCCTCCGTTTCTATTGCCGTAACAGTAATTTTTCACTGTTAATTCTCCGCGTGTACATCAGAATCATCAAACTCCTCGGATGATACAATTTTATATCCAAAGGTGAAGCAAAAGGTTTGTGACTTGAGTATGAAAATAAAAGTGAATCTTTTTTTTTTTTATGTATTCCTTTCGGATCAATATTTTTTATCCACCTGATTTCCGAAGTTTCCAAACTACTTTCAAGAAATTATTTCTCCAACCTTTCACAAATTTAATACAGAACACTTTTTCTAGGTAACACTACTAACTTTTCATCGACCCTCTTATGATTGTTGCATTTTATGAAAATGATAATTTTTGGACAATTAAAAACTCCGTCAATATTTATTTATTTTCAAATCTCCCATTATTCCGACTCGCTACTGGTTAATAAATATTTTGTCATAAAATTCAAGTCTTTTGATAATTTAAAATTGTTTTTCACTCCTGATCTTTAACGCAATGTTGTTTAAAAATAAATGTAAATTTTTACGAGAATCCATTCGTGAAACATTGTTTAAAAAAAAAAAATGAAATAATGGTAAAAGCGTCTGACCTTGAGCAGCAGCAACTTGATCGACAGCCCGTTGATATTCGTCGTTCAAAACACGATCAATTTTCGCATGATTTTCTTTCAAATTTTGCATACGTCTCTGCCAATAAACATTTTGATTGTTAAGTTCTTCCTCCTTTTGCTGTTGCATTTTAAGAGCCGATATCGTATATTCGGGATTAATCGGGGTTGGATTAACATTATATGATCTAGGAGGTGGAGCAGGTTGACCGTAAATTTCTTCGGGTTTTTCGCTTTGGTTAACCGAGCTAGATTCCCACTGTCGGCCGATTTGCACTTCCTTCGGGGACGATGTTTCCGTCTTAGGATTAGCAACTCCTTGGGCAATACGTTGCGCTACTCCGTTCGAAATGTGAATAACATCAAGTTCCTCCTCATCATTCGTGATGGTTAACTTTCGAGTACTCTGGCCAGAGCCCATGCTCGGTGCGGTCTAATTTATCAAATAATATAACCTTGTCAATTAACGTGGATTTCGGAAGAGCTAACTACTCTCGTGATTAGCTGGGATTTGACAATTTTTTTCAGTCCGATGGAAAATTATTATCAGAAACCTCTCGTCTCGCACTTTTAAACGTCAAGGTCTAGCCATTTATACGAATGTCCAAAGGACATTAGAAAATAAATTTTCTTTTTTTCACTCGTGATTTTACATAAATAATGTCAAGTTATATAAATTTTATAATACTAGCGGTTGTAATACCACGTAGTGGACAGTTGTAGAATTATTTTGTGTAATAGATGTCCGTTCGGTAGAGGTCGCTAAAATTGGGATTCACGGATCAACAACGGGCAAAGAGGATCTCGATCTTACTATTTCTATTTATCACTGTTTTAACCTTACTTTGTTAAACGTCCGAAATGGATTCGAACAGGTCATATCTCCGGTATTGATTAAATAAGAGACGAGTAATAACATTTTTTTTTAAATCGTAATTTCACCGAAAAAAATGAAGTGACAAGAATTGCCTGTAAAATCAGAAGATATCAGATATCGAACAATAGAAAACGAAGATAAGAAGATCGTGACAGCGAAACTTGGACAATGTCAGAAAACAATGCAATATTATCAGGAAGCGATGAGAAGGATTCGCCAGATAACACGAATTTGGGGCGTTATTTCGATCCAGCAGTGCGTACGGTGTTCGACGAGATAGTGTCTCCCCCGAAAGCGTCAGACCCCGTGGCTTCATCGCCCGGTGAAATCGGCATATCAGAAATGAATGTTATGTCGGAGTTATCGTCGGGCGATTTTTTCCACGATGATAATTTGTTGACAGCCGAGCGTGTATCCGACAACGTAGCGAATGACACTCACAGAGACGCGTGGATTGCTTCGGAGAGTACGCGAAAAGTTTTGAGGTCGATCGCGACTTCAACACTAGGAAGCAATTTTCCAGAGAGAGAAAACTTGACGATGCCAGGTTTGACGATTCAGGGTGACATGACCGACGTTACGAAAGAGATGGCAATACATTTTTTGGGAGAGGATGAGAACATTCACCGAAATGTGCTGACTGCTTCGGACGTTACTCAGGACGAGAGAGGCCTGAGGAATCTCATTCAAGCTGGTTGTTACAGAGCGGCAGTTAATCTTTCTGGCAGATTGATAGCGGTTTACGGCCAGGGATACGGGAAAATAAATCATCCGAGCAAGCACACTCCTCATTCTTTACAATTGTGGTACACGCGTCTTTCGCTTCTAGCTAAATTGAAGCACTTTGAAGTGCTCAGAGCAGAATCTCAACCTTTTGGTAATTTGGAAAAGCCGGATATGTATTTTACGTTTTATCCGGAACTGTACGGCACCAGACCCGGTTCCATGGCTTCTTTCGCGTTTAGATTGCTCCTCGCTGAGATTCCCTCATATTGGGGCAAGCCCAGAGAAGCTATGGATAATTTGCACAAAATTCTCTCCATCGTTGAGCAAATAATCAAGAATTTATCCTCCGGCTTGGCCGAAGATGGTGGCCCATCAAAATTCAGCTCTTCAGAACGACAAGACTCCATTAGACTCTGGACAGGCAGACGATCCAGAGTTCTTATTTCCATCGTTAATTGCGCATTGGCAATGAAGAATTTTGTACTCGCCGTCGACGTACTCGAAGACTTACACGCGATGAACGATTGGAGCAAAGAACAGTTGGAAATTTTGCGATCCGCTATCGGAAGAGTTCACCTTTTTCTCGGCGATGTTTCCGCCGCCGAGAAAAAGTTTGCTGTCAACAAAGAAGACACTAATAAAACTGCTCTCACACCCAGAGAACTTGTTGATCGAGGACTCATGGCCGTCGCTCAAAATGCTTTTCAAGAAGCTTTCAATTGCTTCAAAACTGCTTCTGGCCTGGATCCCTCTAATATTATGCTCGTCAATAATATGGCTGTTTGTTTGTTATATACCGGACAACTCAAAACTGCTGTACAGTTACTCGAAAAAGCTATCGCCAGAAATCCTATAAAAAGCTTGCAAGAATCAGTTTTACTCAATATGAGCACGTTGTACGAATTACATACTACTCATTGCAAACAATCAAAGCTACATTTACTTAGACAATTAAATAGATATAAAGGAGATGCTATTGATGTACAATGTTTACAATTATCTTGATAAAATGTTAATGATTTAAAAAAATTAAATAAAAATGTTAATAAATGATAATGATGTTTCCTATTGTTAACGATTCCTTGACTTTTTGCTTAGGAAAGAGGGAAAATCTCAAACGCATTTATTCTCACCTTCGTCCCTCATTCGATAACACAGATTATGTTGAAAATGATATTTATTAAAAATTAATGAACAAAAGGCACAACTCGCTCGTTCTTTCATCGCATCTCGCGCTCTTAACTTTCAGACGACGCTTCTCAAAAGTTCTCTGCTTTTTTAAGTTCTCGCGCAGGACTACGGCAGTAGCGGAGTATTGGAGTTTTATTGCTCTAATGAGCTCAATTTTGCGAATTTTTCATTTTTCTTTGCGCCAAAATGTTTAGAAGAAATTGTAGTAACAGAATACAAAAAAACGAGATTTTTCGATGCCTATATATTCCGCTTAAATGTAATAAATTCAAAAGGATTCTAGAAAATATGCAAATTCATTTCCTATGACGAAAAAAAAAACTAATCATTTGTTGAACAATTTTTTCGACAGTACTTATTAATCATTTTTTATAATTTTATGGTTCTTTTTATTATTCTTATTGTGTTCTTATTACATATCAAGGTTCATATCGATTTAACCCTTCGTTACACGCGCTATGAGCGAAACGCCGCATTTTTTGCTTTTTCATTAATCAACAAAAATTGGTGAATGATAAACTTGTGATAACTTAGCTATTCCTGCATTATTATTATTATTAGAACGCAATGAAACAAAAAATCATACGATAATTGTCAATTTATATTTTATATTTTATAAATAACATTTAATATAACTAAGTACAAGAAATGCAACGTTTCCCCGCTAGTAGCGCGTGTAGAGTCGTACATATGATTTTATTATGTTCGACGTTGCCATATCTCCTACTGAGCATTTGAGCATTAACGGCGCGCGCATGCGCGTAAGAACGATATGGCAACGCTGTAAGGCTCAACAGCATTGCGGTGATTCCCCGCGACGTGTGTAACGACGTTTAAAGATGGATAGAGAAAACGGTCATAAAAGGTTCAATTTTGAACTAAGCGCGCGCAATCTGTCAAACATGTCGAACAAACCTCCAGATGTCGCGCAATGAAAAATCCACGTATTCTTCTTTAAAAACATACAATTCCGCATAACCTGCAATTTCAGCTGAGTCGATTCCGGGCGGTTTCCTTGGAGAAGGTATTTGTTGTATCTCGTTACGTTGTTAGTGGCCGCGTCGTGTCGTGACTCAATTCAACCTCGATTGACACTCGTCAAAACCCTCTTTCGGTGTACCAAAGAAAGCCGTTCTGATTTAGAAAAATGGTGACTTTACATTTCAGATAAAAAACTTGAATCCTTTTTCAATAATAGCAAAAAAAACTAAAATCTGTTTCAATAAAATATTACAGGCTCAAGAAGTCGAGGAGACTATGAAGCGAATCCAGTCGCATAAAGGAGTCGTTGGAACGATCGTCGTCAATTCGGAGGGTTCGTCAATTTTCTCTTTTAAAAAAGATTCCAAATAATTCATGCGCAATCATAATGGAGTAATTTTTTTTATCGAAAATTAAGGTATTCCCATAAAATCGACACTGGACAACACCACAACTGTTCAGTACGCCGGATTGATTAGTCAACTTTCCGACAAGGCACGTTCCGTCGTTCGTGATCTCGATCCTACCAACGATTTAACATTTTTACGCATTAGAAGTAAGAAACACGAAATAATGGTAGCGCCGGACAAAGAGTTCATACTAATAGTTGTGCAAAATCCCGTTGATTAACACCGAAACAAATTATTGGCTGCAATTCCTGTTAAACAATGTTTATTCCCACGGACAATTGGAATCATTGTTTTCCTATAACTAAGGCTGTTTTGTTATACACACGTTTTATTTCTTCACCACGAAATTGATTAATAAATTTGAAGTAATAATTTCTTTTTGGTACTTTAAAGAACGTTGCCTTGGATGTTACAAGCGCTTGTTAATTAATTTAACTCACTTTATTATCGCTGTAACACAAAAAATCACTAACAACATGAAATTGTCGCATTGAAGAAAAATTATTGCGAACCAATGAAATACGATTTTAGGAAAATGAGGAAAAAATAATCTTTCAAACGACGCACGATAGTAATAACACTTGCGAATAAATTTATTTATCGCCTAAGAAAAGTATAATATATGTAGAAAATATTCTTTATCATAAATATTAAACAATAAATCTTAATACAGAAATTACTATTTTATAAATACACAGACATCAAAGTGTTTAATATCATTTACAGTATACTTTTTGTAAAATTCATACAAAAATGTATAATCCCAGATTGGTAATCTTCCATTGTTGGATTTTGGTTCTTTTTTTCATTGGATAATGAGTGGAGAAAATTCGAATTAAGTCGTTGTAATTATGAGTTGTTTTCTGGGTTTTGATCCACAATTTTTTACATCCTGGTTACAGAAATAAGAAATTGAATTTTTAAAAAATAAGATATAATTAACTGGCTATTTAAAGATATGAGGACTGCGCCGGAGAAATAATATTTTATGAAAATCTGTAGTTTCAAAAATCTTAACGCAAATATTCCAAAAAATATTTGAAAATCGGTCAAAATTCTGATTTTTCTTTATCAAAAAAATACAAAGTTCCCCTGCAGGCATTTCGTGGATTTTTCGAACTTTCGTTTAAATATTATATTTTCTATTTTTTTTGAAGCGGTAGCATTGAAAGATCATAAAAAAAAGTAGTAATTCATGTAAGTTCGTACCCAAAATAAGGATCAAAAATTGAGCATAAAAATCACGATCCTTTGGAAATTCACAGCGATATATAAAGTTTAAAAAATATATGGCAGTATTTTTAAAGAGAGCAAATGTAGAAAAGGTTGTTTCCGTTTCTCTCGTTGAATTCTCGATAGTGGCTTGCGACAACGTTACCTATTTTATGGAACTGGCTGTCTCGTTGTTTTTGTTGAAGGATGAAAGTATTTGTAATAGAGAATCATAGACGTAGTGCCGATGACAAATGGCGCTATGCACAGAACAATGAGAAGCTCGAAATACCAACGTTCAGTAATTTCAGCAGTGGCGACCAATGTCCATAACGAACAGGCCACAATATTTTCTATCAAACACAGCGTGTAATAGACGGAATGCCTAAAAAACGTTGGTCCATCAGTTGGATTGAGATATATAAAAATATAAACGACACCGAGCACCGAAGCGAACATGAGAGATCCTATTCGTTCGCGAATTGTTAAAGGCGTATGCGGCGGTCGTCGTCGATCGCGACAAAATTCCGTCGCTCCAGAAGGCTCTACCAATAACCAAATAGTCATTGCGATCCAATGGACAGCGCAATATATTCCGGTGTACATGACCCAGACGCTTGCTATGGCGCTTATCGAAATGATTCTTGACACTGAAACAACAATTTTATTATTTTTATTAATTATGTATTCGATACTACGAATGGCAAAAATGCTACAAGAACATTTACTGTTTTGAACAATTGAAGAAATTTCAAGAATACTTGATTAATATATTCAGGATACTTCAATTCAAAGATTCGAGATACTTCAATTCGCGACTTTTTTCTGGTTGTCTCGCTAAACCGTTTTTTAAATAAAATTTGTTAAAATTCCAAGGGTAATTAGGATACCACTATATGACTACTTGCCAAATTTTAAAAGGATTCACCATTCCGAGTGTAGGATATTTCCTATAAAAAAGTTCGCAGTTTTACATGCGTTTTTTATGGCGAGCAATTAAAAATTTCACTTTTATCTTAATAAATCTGAAACTTCAGATCTTTCTAGAAAATTTCCAATGACAGAGGATCGTATGATGTAGTTTGTGAAAAAAAACCAGGATTTCGACTGTTTGGTTTCGGAGAAATAGCGATAAAAAATGAAAGTGAATGTTAAGATACGTTAAGAAAGTGTGAATTTAATGCTGAGCATATTTTCCATTACTTCATAAACTGTTGCATTTCTATGAAAAATAACAACTAACATTATTATAATATTTTTCAAGTTATTCAGGTTTCATACATTCACCGAAAAGATAATTTTTCAACAGGACTCTAATGACACCAACTTTAATGAATATTCAAAAAAATTTACCAGTTATCAAAAAATGCCAGAGAAATTGTAGCAGAGTTCCGACGACACCGATATTAGATTTGTCCCATTGTGCGAGTCTAATGCTCCGATTATAACTGGCCATAGCCCATCCCATGCTGACCAAAGAGCTGCAGATACTGCCGACTTGATGTAGCACTGTAAGAGGAGAAAAATAAATGTCAATCCAATGGTATGACGAAAGCAGGACGATAAAAGTCGTAAATTCCAGTTACACTGCATATTGAAGGTTTGATGATAATTTTGAAGCATAATGGTGAGTTGCAAGATTTGTTGCGGCGCCGCTTCCAAAAAGCACTCAAAAACTCTGAGCAAAGCAATATCTTGATCTTCTTTGAGCATTTTGACGTAATATCTCCTTTGTTTCAATTGATCGCCTTGTTTTTTGTACTTGCGTGACTTAAGGGCATACTTGAGGCCATCTATATGACGAAGTACCGGGGCTAATTGAAAAATTAGTATAAAAATGCAGCAAAATTTGTTTCTAATAGCTCGGCTGGCAAAGCTTTTGCGTTTGTGGATATCGGAGCCCAGATTCATCTGAAAATCATATGGCTTGTAATAAAAATTAAAAAATCTAAAAATAAATATGAAAAGTGAGGATTAATGACAGCCATAAAATTCTCACCTCCATATCTTGATTGTACATTCTTAAGCTGATAACTAAATTGATAAGCGATGGGATAAAAAGGAAAGCCATCGTCCAATAGAAGTACAATTCATTGTCATTCAGAAAATATCTCAAGCAAAGGCTGAGATCGAAACACACGTCGACGATGTGAGTCAAGATGGAAAATGATATAAAAAATATATCGAGTTTAGTTACTGACGCTTTGCTGCTTGGAACATCGTTAACGTCGGTTCCAATGTTCACCATTGGAAATACTCCCATTATATCGAAATTGTCGTCGTTTTCCTCATCGCGCATTTTCGTTTCAACGTTCGATGACATTATGGATTTTTTTTTTCGTGCGATAAATCGCCTACAAGCGTATAAAGTGCAATTATCTCGTGTGTACAAACAAGCATCAAAGACGCTTTGTTGTCATGATTTGTACACGTATTTTGTAATTACGTGTTCTAAAAGTTTCTTTTGTTTTATGATAAGCTTGATTTTCTTGCGAATTTTGATGGTATTTACCACGAACGATCGATTTTGAACCATAATTGTTTTTGTTTGTCAAACATTTCTCAATCTTTGTTTAATTAATGTCATGGCGAACTAGGTTATGTTTGTGGATCGATATATAGTATACTTGGAATTCAGACTGGAATGTGGAGTGGTTGTCGTTTTTATCGACATCGAGTTGAGAAATGGGAGCGACAGATGTATGTTTTTGCTCTTCATCGGTAAAGAAAATTTCCTTGTTGTTAATCTGAGAACAAGAGAGATGCCCCATCAAACGTAAAACGTGTGAAACCCGTTGATAGAACCACCCCCGTCCTGACTAACCTAAAAATTGTAGCTAGTTGTCAATAAACTAGGTCAAAATTGAGAAAACAAAGTGATTGTAGAAAAAAATCATAACTTTTAAGAATTTAATTAATTTAATTACGTATGATTGTTATCCATAATAAATAAAAAAGAAAGTCAAGCAATATTTTTGAAAAATGAATTCGAGTGAGATGAACGACTTACAAAAATTGGAAGAAGGTGCAAAGGCGACAGGTACAAAGCACGTAATAAACATGCTTCAGAGGCCGGGTCAATTGGAGAAGGTCGAGCAGTACAAGCGTAGAATAGGTCGTAAAAAAGCATCGGTTGAAACAATGTTAAAAACGGCGATGCAGAGTGAATTGGACGGGGTCAAAGTGGGTTTCAATCAATTGCAAAGTTCCTTAAAAATAATCCGTTCGGTCAAAGAAGAGCTCGATTTGATAGGCGAGTCGTTCGGTGCTGCATTGGAACTTAGCACAAAGTTGCAAGCGGTACAAGACGAAAATATGCGTCATTCGCAGTACGTAACGGCAAAAGAGAATCTCAAGCACATATTCACAGTGCCGGAGAGCGTAGAAAAGACAAAACAGTGGATAAACGATGGTGAGCTTTTACACGCTCATCAGAGTCTCATGGATTTAGAAAATTCACGAGACGATTTGTTGTACGAGCTTCACAAACTTCCCAATCAGTCGGTGCCGGATACATTGATGTTAAAGGCTTATTTCGAGGATGTGGAAATGCTCTCTAAACTTATGGAAAAACAGATAAAACTTGTACTCGGTCGTACACTTAACACAGTGAGAAAAGAGCCGACGGTTATCGTCACTGCTTTGAGAATCATCGAGAGAGAAGAGAAGTCGGATCATTTCGCAAATCAAAGACACAAACAGAGTGGTTTCATGCCGCCTGGAAGGCCCAAAAGATGGAAAGACATGGCTTTCGAGGTACTTGAAAAAGCTGTATCAAACAGAATAGAAGGAACGCAGGTGGAGGAGAGAGCGGACAATAAAATGTGGCTAGTCAGATATCTCGAATTAACGAGACAATTAATCCTCGAAGATCTCAGAGTCGTCAAAACTCTTTGCCAGCCTTGTTTCCCACCGAAGTATGAAATAATAAGAAAATTCGTCGCTATGTATCACAACAGCTTGTCCCTTCATCTCAGGGATATAATAGCCGGTGGATTGGAGGGAAACGAATACGTTTCTCTGCTCGCTTGGATAATAAATACGTACACAGGACATGAACTGATGAAACACCCCGAACTGAACATAGACACCAGTGACATTGGACCGCTTTTGAGTAACGAAATAATCGACGATTTGCAGGAGAAATATTTGCGAAATATGTGTCAGAACTATGAAGACTGGATGAAAAAGACGTTAGAAACAGAGAAGGTCGATTGGTGGAGCGGTATTCTGCCAGAGGGGACGAGTCAGGATACATATTATCACACCGCAGCTCCGGTCATCATATTTCAGATGATCGATCAAAATCTCCAGGTGACCAAAACCATCAGCAGCGATTTAACAGCTAAAGCTCTTCTTTTGTGCATCGAACAAGTTACTAAATATGGTAGTATGTATCGTCAAGCTATACAGGATTTCAAAGCTAGACACTTCGAGGATCGCAGTCAAGTACCTTATTTCACGCATCACATGATCACAGTCGTAAACAATTGTTTACAATTTGTCGAATTGGCACAACAGATGAAACAATTGTATTGGGTTCCAACAGCCAGTGGTGATGCGGCGATCAAGTTTGAGAGTTTACTCGCAACTTATCAACACTTGAGAAACGAAACTGCTGCTATTCTTCTCGAAGAATCTTTCTTGGATCTCGAACGTCAATTCCAGGATCTTCTCACACCAAAATGGCTCGCATCTCCCATACCCGTTTCCACTATTTGCGTCACACTCGAGGATTACTTTCAAGATTACAATCATCTTCGACCCAAGAATTTTGAGTACATTATAACAGAAGCTCAAAATTTGATCGCAAAACGATACATCGTGGCGATGCTGCAACGAAAAATTTCGCTCAAAACGTACGAAGACTGTTTGACCTGCACCTCCAAAATAATGACCGAAGCCGACGAGCTGAAAAACTTTTTCGTTCGCATTGCACCCAAAGTTGGCAACTTCGATTGTCCCTTTGAAATTATTAAACGACTCGCCGAAGTCCTCCGCTGCGAAGACTCCGAAATTTTATCCCTCGACTTACATTCGTTGGTCGAAAAATATCCTGATATGACGGAAGATCATTTGGTCAGATTACTCAGCCTCAGAGGCGATATTTCACGCAGTGAAGCTAAAGAAAAAGTCTCATATATTCTCGAGGCACAGAGAAATAGAAAAACAACTCAACCCATTTCAAATAGTATTTTTAGGCACATTGTTATACAAGATAGTTTTCTCAATTGGAAACCCTGAGGATCGTAAATTTTTGAAAAATCATTTTTAATAGTTACGCACTGAAAAAACACGAATTTACTTGACAAAAAAATCAACTAAATGAATATAAAATTATCTTTGAAAATGTAGTGCGAAGTTGTGAATGATATTTATATGTATGTGTATAAATTAATGCCTCATGTACAGTAAAATATTTTAAAAACGCGCTAAAATCTGTTGAACAAAAATGTATATACGATTTATAAATATAAATTAAAATAATAACTTGTCACAAGAAAATTAAATAAATATGTCACATTTTGAGTATTTGTAGTTTTCATTTTGTAATGTACCTCCTTAAACAGGATGCTTGTTCATTATTAAAATTACCGTTTTAGTTTAATAACAATTCATTTTTTGTTATTTAAATTTTCGTGTAAATTTTAAGTGTTACATATTTGAATTTTTGGACTACGACTGCAGCGCTTTTAGAGGACAAACCAACAAGTTTATTATTGAATTTTTGACTAAACGAAACAGCGCGATTACTCGTGAAGTTCACGAGAATTCCTAAATAATTACGTCTCGACAAAGGACTGGATGATCAAACAAATTTCATAAGATTAATAAATAAACAAATAAAACTATCGCTAAATGTTTTCAACTCGTCGTTTAACGTTGTCATGCGGTAGGATTTTTAGAAATCAATTTTCAAGAAATCTAACCTCCAGTGAAGTAGCTTCGGATGCCGAAAAAGATGGAATCGTTGAGAAGAGCAAGGGTAAGAGAATTTTGTCAATAAATAATGATTGTTTAGAAAAAATTTGAAAACCTCTTTAATACTTTTCATCCGATATAAAAATTTATCGAATATTATCGAAAATATAAAATTACCAGATACTATTATGTGAATTTAAAAAATAAATATTTTTTCGGAATTTTTTTACATTTATTGCACTAAATATGGCAATTGTACTAATTTATCAGAGAAAACAATCATTGTGAGCCAAGATGGTCGAATCAGATTGATCGGAATAAACCGACCTGCAAAAAAAAATTGTTTGGATGCAGTAACTGCCCAATTACTTTCCGAAGCTTTGGATGATTTTGAACAAGATGAGAACTCCACTGTTGGTATTCTCCATGGAATCGGAGGAAGTTTTTCATCCGGTTTTGATTTGGATGAGATGGCTATGTCTAATGTGGATTCAGGCGAAGGTTTCCCTCACTTTGGACCGTTGGTAAGATTTTTAATATTTTTCCAAATCAATTTGTTCTTATATTATTGATACATATTTTATGACTTAAAAAAATATATAAACGATTAATAGAATCAAAACTATATTTCGAAAAATCAAAATAATAAACGTTCCGAGCAAAGCGGAGGAGATTCTGAATTACAGGGACTAGAAATTTTTTTTTTTTTTTCATTACTTGACAACTGGAACTCTATTTTCAAAGTCTCACAATTTGTTTAGTTTATGGGCAGTATTACGATATCCGTGGCCCTAAGTTTTAACCATGCAATAATCTTTATATTTGGCCCAAAATAAGACTTTTTTCAAGAGTGATAAAAATTTAAATTCGGCCTTTAAGGGGGTGAAACGTGGGTTTGAAAGTTGAAGCATTATTATAATATTTACGATCCCTAATTCTGACCATGCAGCCTCCATATTTGACCAAAAATAAGACTTTTTTCAAGTATGATGAAAATCAAGTATGATGAAATGATGAAAGGTCGGGATGAGATAGGGTGTTGAAAGTTGAAGCATTATCATAATATTTGTGGTCCCTAAATCTGACCATGCAGCCATCATATTTGACCCAAAATAAGACTTTTCAAAGTTTAAGCATAAAGTTGTGAAACGTTTGTTCTGAGGACATCACCCCAATTGACCTGTATATCATACTATAAAAACAGTATAATGACCACGTGGAAATAATAGGGTGGGTTCGGGTCATCTTTGGGTTGCTGTTTGAATAGTTGGACATGTGGAAAGAGTAGGGTGGGTTCGGGTCATCTTTGGGTTGTTGTTTGAATAGTTGGACATGTGGAAATAGTAGGGTGGGTTCGGATTATCTTTGGGTTGTTGTTTGAATAGTTGGGCATGTGCAAATAGTATAAAGAGTGCGGAGGAGGGGGGAATTTCCAACCCCCGTTCCACCCCCTTAACGGTCGAATTTCAAAAAACTGCCGAATACTTTTTAAATTACTCGTATTCTAGAATATTTACGCCAAATTGCAAGCAAATCTGCCAAAAAATACTCCGTCTCATAAAAAATTTCAAACCCCTGTTTCACCCCCTTAAAGGCCGAATTTCAATTTTTTTTACTCTTGAAAATAGTCTTATTTTGGGCCAAATATAAAGACTGCATGGTCAAAATTTGGGGCCACGGATATCGTAATATCCCCAGTTTATGATATTTAAGGTATTCTTTTCACGAACTCGAATATTTGACAATTCACGGATTTTTTTGTACACAAAAGTAAAAGCACATCCCAGTCCACTGGAAAAATATCGAGCCAGGTTACCGAACCTTTAGAAAAGAATTATAACTTTGAAAATCGTCTAATTTACACGACACTTTATGGAGATGACCTGTTGCTCACATTTCTATTTAATAATTCATATATTAAATAATGATAGATGTTTGATATAAACTGTCTGGCGGTAAATTAAATTCTAAAGATTCCGTAGCAACGATAAAAACAGAGAGTCACCGGACGTTTGAAGAAAACATTCACGATATAACTTGAAAGAATGTGATCAGCAGACGATTTTTCGTAGCCATGACGTTCAAGAGGTTATGTTATCTTCGGCAGTTTTTACAATATTTTTAACGCTATTCTTGTTTTTGTCCGTTACAAATTGGCTCACATTTTTACCAATGTCACTGCGTACTTTATACGTATTTTCACTCATATTTCACTATTTTTTTTAACCAAATGCAATAAGTCTAGCTTCTCTCTTTGACAGTGCAGTTGTTGACATTTGTAGCTCTCCAAAAAATATCAAAATGTTTCATAATTTACACAATTAAGCTGAAATTTTCGATTTATGTTTACAGTTCGGACTAATAATTGGTTATAACTTTTTTAAACAAAATGCAGCCTAATTTAAGAACAAATGTGGAGGGCCCTGCTTATGCGCCCAAAAAATACGGCCCTCCGCGAAAGGAATACCTTAAGAACAATTACATTTCCATAGAAGATCCGGGAATCAAGAAATCTTTTGGTTCTTTTGATTTAGATAAAAACTGCACATTGAAATGCACTTTGAAATGTACGGTGATGAATAACTTTGGTGTCTGGGCTTTTGAAGTTATACGAAGGTGGTAAATATTTAGAAAACGGGCTTCACCTCCGATCGCGCTAATTTTTTAATATGTTATTCTGGGCGCTTTCCCAAGCAATGTTATATATAATTATAGGTGGGAGTCTCTAATAGTTTTGAAGATATAGCCATTTTTGTATTAGAGCTGTTGATATATATATATATATATAAGTGTAGCGGCAGTTTTGAGGACATTTTTTGATGTCATATGGTATTTTCCAGGACTTATGGTAAATTCCAGGACAATCCTGGAACACTCTTTATATTTAACGGTAGTTTTGGGGATATTTAAAAAACAAAAAATTCATTGGAATAGTAGGAGGTTCGGGGAAACGGAATGAACGGAAAAAAACCACTCAGGTTTGGTTACATGCAAGGTTTGAATAGTACATTGTTTGAATCATATATACGATTCAAACCTTGCACGTATGGTTTTTTTCCGTTACTTTCTATGATTCAGAAAACGCCCGTACACAAGTACATAAAGGCATGCGTTAACAATGTAAACAATTTTTTTTTTTTTTTAATTCATGTGAATAGTATAATGACCTCGCGAAAATCATAATTACCGATTACCGAATGAAAAAAAAATTTACGTAAAAAAATTCATTTGAATAGTAAGAGGTTTGGTTTCCCCGGCACTTCGCGCTGGGGAGACGGATTTAGCGGAAAAAAACCCCAGAGGTGAATTGAATTCCGAGGGTTTGAATAGTATAATACTATTCAAACCAAACGTTCTACTATTCAAACGAGTGTCGAGGACGGTCCTCAAACCTACTATAGGTCCTTAAAACGACCGCCTTCACGGCGCAAAATGTCGCCATACCATTATATATATATATATATATATATATATATATATATATATATATATATATATATATATAGACCAAATCATCCCTAATACAAAAAATGGCTATATCTTCGAAACTATTAGAGACCCCCACATATAACTATATATAAAATTACTCGGGAGAACGCCCAGAATAACATATTAAAAAATTAGCGCGATCGGAGGTGAAGCCCGTTTTCTAAATATTTACCATGAAGGTATATGAAGAAATACAGAAAATAATTTCTATAAAAAATCTAAATTTTTTATTCAAAAAATAGTGTTGTGACGTTGAAATATGTTACAAAAAAGCTCAAAACTTTCGAAAAGATTTCTTTTGTTGGAACCAAAGAAAAAAATGACAAAAATTACACTTTTTTTTTATTAACGTTCCAATTGAGGTTTTTTCATTCAATGAATTATTTATTGTATCGAATAAATCGCACAATGAGCAAATAATGGTTAAGAGCACAAGTGTTTTTCACTTATATTGTGAAATTTATTGGTTGATCGTCATGGAAGAAAAGTTCAATATTTCAAATAATATCAACATGAATAATAATGTTTGTAATTCTAGTTTAACAGAGACAACCTCATAAAGAAACCGCTGATAGGATCGATCAGTGGATACGCAGTAGGCGTTGGTTTCGAGCTCGCTTTAATGTGCGATTTGAGAATCGTGGAAGAAACTGCGTCGATGGGATTTTTGAATAGAAGAATGGGAATACCGATAATGTGCGGTGGAACAGTGCGGTTGCCCGCTATTGTCGGTTATTCACGAGCTCTGGATTTAATCCTATCAGGAAAATTAATAAACGCTGCTCAAGCTTTACAATGGGGTTTGACAAGTTTGGTTGTCCCCTGTGGCAGTGGTAAGCACAAGAATCATAAGTGAAATACTCTTTTACCGTATTGAAAAAAAAGAAGATTAATTAAAACAGCATTTTTACGAATAAATAAATCATAAAAATCATCAAATCTTTTTTGAAACAGCCCTCGGACAGAGCATCGTTATGGCGCATATCCTGATGAAATTTCCTCAAAAAGCTCTGCTGGCTGATCGACTGTCGACGCACTATGCAACATTTTCCTCGAAGCAAATCGACGAAGCGCTACAATTCGAGAAGGATAATTCGTCGCATATACTTCTCGAGGAGGGTATTGAGGGAGCCAAAAAGTTCGTTGCTGGATTCGGCAGGCATGGAAAATCGACAAATATCACAAACCAGATTTATACGCGTTTTCGAGAATTGAACAAAAATATGGTTTAACGAGACATTTTCTTTTAAATGTTTTATTACTGAAAATGTACACAATTTTAACTGACTTTATCGATTTTTATTGTTCATAAAGGAAGTGTGAGTGGCGAAAAAGAACTTGTATTATTAAAAAAACTAAATTTGTACTGTGTTACAGATTCGTTAGTGAAAAAGTGAGAGAAAAGCCCTGAATTTGCTGAGTAAAGAAGAAGCTTTGTACAATAACGCATAAAAAATTCCGTCGATCATTTATTACACATTTAAAAAAGAGTCATAAACTTATTTCGATTTATCAGAAATTCTCTTGCGTCCGCCTTTTTCTCGCATTGGAGTTTCTGTCGAAGTTGATTTTTTTTTAATCTGTTTTCTCGTTTTTGTTATCGTTTCCGAAAGTGTTCGCGGCAGTTTGCCTGCGACGAGGGGCACGTAGTTGACCAAATGCCCATTCGAATTTCCTGAAAACTGCACACGTTTTTTGCATCGTATTTCATGAATAACAAATGTAGAACGAGATAACTTTTTTTTTGGGAACTCACGCTCTATAAGAATTAACAAATACGTGTCGTTCGGCTGAAACACATCCAGGCCCGATTCCCAAGGCTTTCGGGTGATCAAATTTTTCATCTGATTCGTTGATTCCTCCCACAAGTCAAATTCTTTAACGTATAACTTTTTAATATTTTTTCGCTTCAACTTTTTCGTGGCTTGGCAAATTTATGCATACTTGACTTTTTTTTCGGAGTGGCTACTCGTCCGGCTAGTCGGACGAATTGCTGTTCGTCCGGCTAATTATATATAGATATATTGTTGAGCATTTTTATCGTTCGTCGTCATGGGCATGGGACGCTACGTTTGACATATTTATTTCACGCATGCGCACTACTGTGTTGCTACATTTGTGCGCAAAAGGATATCGTCGTTGTGTGTGAAAATATTTTTGGTGTTAATCAGTGATTTTAAAAGAAAAAATAGTAGTAAATTCGATGCTGGTTTGTAATTTTAATAGGTAAGTTTTTTCTTAATTGTATATAGTAGAAATAGTATTAAAATTTGTGCTTTTTTTTTGGTTCGATTTCATTAACCTCACATTTTTGCACGTGTTACAGATTGCGTCTAATTTGTTCAGCGAAAAGATACTATTGAATTAAGACTCGTGTTTCACAGCGATGTGTAAGTTTTTCACAATTATTTGTAATACGTTTTTTTTTCTAAGTTCATTAATATTTGAATTTTTTTGTTTTATGGAACGTTTCATATGTTCAATGTACTTTTATTGATATATTCTTTTTTATTGTTTTTAATATTTAAATTTAAATAATATAGCAATTATATGAAAGAAATTTATGTATGAATAATTTCAATTATTCAGCTTCACTGTCGAGTTCTGATTGTAGTTTTTATCAGTCCGAAGGTGGGTCAAAGTCCTGTTCTGATCTTAGCGATTTTGAGCGACCATCAACGAGTAAAAAAAAGTCTTCTAAATTAAAATCCTGTGCTGAGGATTCTCATCCGCTGAGGGAAAAAATATGACAATCCGTCATTCCGCTGAGTGTTGGAGTTGAGTTTGATTCCATTACTCCACTTGAAGCATCGATTTCAGCTTTTGAAAAGAAAGTCAATTGTGTTTTTTATAAACGCAATAGCTCAACTATCAAACAGTATAGAAAAAGAGGTATCTCAAGACCGCTCAACGTTAATTTGAAGTACTACCAGTTGAAGTACAGTTGTATCCATGGAGGAAAAAAATTCAAATCATTGACGAGAGGTATCCGATTATCATCGTAAGTTTTAATAGTTATTAATGTTAAATTTTATTGTTTGTGATTGTAATTGTTGTTAAAGAGCAATTAGGCTGCTATCTTTATGATCTTAGTATTTGCAATCGTCGATGGACCCAGCAATATCGTGACACGCAACGAGTTTTCAGCAACGAGAGAATGGACGACGAAAATATTTGCGGCGCAACAGTTTCTTCCAAACCTCCGAAACGTTGTGTTTCTACGAAAAATCAACGTTTCCGGACGATTCGCGTTATAACTAATGCACTTAATAATTTGGCCAGCGAAGTTACTGGTGATGTCTTCCTTAAGCGAGTTACGCTGTTGGATGAGATACGAAAAGCCTGGATTGAGAATCGTGAAGTCCAAATTTCACCAGTTTCGACGGAAGCACTTTCGACATTCGCTACGAGTACTCCAATGTCGTCGAGTCTTCGACCTGATTTCAAGTTGGATGATGTTTTCAATGCAGCTTTGCGTGAGGATTTACTTTTCGATGGAATTGATGTAAATCAGAATTCGGTCAAGCGAAGTGACGATCATGGTGCGGTCGGTGGACGAAAAAACAGAAACTGGTAGGATAGAAACTAATGAATCGTTGTCGAACGTGATGAATCGCAACGAAGATGCATGCTTGGTGAAAGTTGGTACGATTTGTTTGAAGCCAAACCTTAACCTACAAAATATAAGGGTTCCTTGTACCTTGAAGCGTAGGGGACGTCCAAAAGGATCTCAAAGAACAATTATTGGGCTGTCCAAAAAATGCCGCGTATCTGTAGAAACTCAAAAACTTCCGTTTTTCAAACTGAGTCTTGGCGAAAGAGCTCTTGTTACACTAAAATGGTTGGTTAATGAAAAAACCACATTTTCTGCCGTTTATCACAGTGTACATATCCGGGAGGAATCTGTTGAAACGAGGCCGAACGAAGTTTCTGATTTAATCATCGACGAAGATATCAACGTTAAATCAATCAAAAAATATTTTTCTGACGACGCATGGAAAATTGTTGAACAGATTTTGAAGTATAAGAAAGATAGCGGTGTTTTTTTGTGCGCAATATGCGCTGATTTGGATACCACCGTTGATGACGAATCTTATTCATCGGATCATAAATTTTCTGTACGATGTGATTATTGTATCTCATGGTATCATCTGTCATGCGTTGCATTAAAAAAACCTCCCAAAGCAAGATTGTGGAAGTGCAGTAGATGCTGCTGAGTAAAGTTCGATTCATTTAGTTTTATTAAGAAACATTTCAGTTCCTGTTATATTTAAATTGTTATGAATTTAATAGTTTAAATTGCAGTTTTTCTGTTCTTATTATTAAGATTTCTATTCTTAGAATTAAGAACTGTTTTTCTCAACAAAAATTGTGATCAAAGTATTTGTAAGGTTATGAGTTGGAATAAAGTCAAAGCGTATGATTCTTTAATTATTTGTATATGATTATAAATTCCTTTATGTTTTATGTCTGTTTCAGTTACTTTAAATTTTTTAATTTTGTAAATATGTTCTTATCTTATTTGTTTGAAGGCTTTTTCAAACGGTTTCAGAACGTATATCCGGACGAGCAAGGGCTATTTATTCATCCGGACATGTTTGGATGTACGACTTTTGTCGATAGACGGATGACTAATGCATTCTTACTCTTCTGAAGGTTTTTTCGGGCAGTATTACTATATCTGTTGCCCCTAATTCTAGCCATACAGTCTGCATATTTAACCCAAAACAATACTTTTCAAGAGTGATAAAAATTGAAATGCGACCCTTAAGGAGGCGAAACGGGGGTTTTAAAGTTGGTATGAAACAACATATTTTTTTGGTCAGATGTCCTTGAAATTCGGTATAAATACACTGCAATATAAATAATTGAACATGTATTTCAGCATTTCCTACAATTCTTCCTTAAAGGGTGGTACAAAAGTTGGCATGCTGAACGCATATACTATTCAAAACTTGGGAAGGGGGGTCCGGGGATGACGCCTCCGGCGGGGGTCCAGGGGGCGGAGGGTCGGATCTCCCCGGGGGAGGTGGAGCCCCCCGAGGACACAATTACTATTTTTAAATAATCAAACTAAGGCACACATATATAGAGAAAGACACATTGGCACAAAAATATAGATATATTTGATTGGGCTGAATAATATTTTTATTTACGTTCCCTTAACCTCCTTAAATATTTCTGTTCAACCCCCTTAAAGGTTATATATTGGAAATTGCTGAAATACATGTTTAATTATTTGTATTGGAATGTATTTATACCAAATTTCAAGGACATTGATCAAAAAATATGTTGTTTCATACAAACTTTAAAATCCCCGTTTCACCTCCTTAAGGGTCGAATTTCGATTTTAATTACTTGAAAAAAGTTTTATTTTGGGCTAAATATGAAGACCGCGTGATGAGAATTAGAGGCGACAGATATCGTAATACTGCCGTCTTCTCAAACTGCTTCAGAATGTATATTCGGATGAGCAAGGGCTGCTTATTTGTCCGGATATGCTTGGATGTACGATTTTTCATGATGGACGGACGACTAATGTATTCTTATTTGTCCGAAGGCTTTTTCAAACGGTTTTAGAACGTATATCCGGATGAGCAAGGTTCGCTTATTCGTCCGGATATGATTGAATGTACAATTTTTCATGATGGACGGACGACTAATGTATTCTTATTCGTTCGAAGGTTTTCTCAAATGGCTTTAGAATGTATATCCAGACGATCAAGGGTTGCTTATTCGTCTGGATATGCTTGGATGTATGATTTTTCATGATGGACGGACGACTAATGTATTCTTATTCGTTCGAAGGTTTTCTCAAATGGCTTTAGAATGTATATCCGGACGAGCAAGGCTCGCTTATTCGTCTGGACATGCTTGGATGTACAATTTTTTATGATGGACGGACGACTAATGTATTCTTATTCGTACGAAGGTTTTCTCAAATGGCTTTAGAATGTATATCCGGACGAGCAAGACTCGCTTATTCGTCTGGACATGCTTGGATGTACAATTTTTCATGATGGACGGACGACTAATGTATTCTTATTCGAACGAAAGTTTTCTCAAATGGTTTTAGAATGTATGTTCGGATGAGCAAGGGCTGCTTATTCGTCCGGATATAATTGGATGTATGATTTTTCATGATGGACGGACGACTAATGTATTTTTATTCGTCCGAAGGCGTTTTCAAACGGCTTTAGAACGTATATCCGGACGAGCAAGGTTTGCTTATTCGTCCGGATATGCTTGGATGTACGATTTTTCATGATGGACGGACGACTAATGTATTCTTATTCGTCCGAAGGCTTTTTCAAACAGTTTTACAACGTATAACTGGATGAGCAAGACTCGTTTATTCGGGGTGGGGGTAAAATTTTCGAATGACGAAATTTCGAACAGCTAAAATAGCGAATTTTAACATACAGTTATCGATATATATATATATATAATTGTATGTTAAAATTCGCTATTTTAGCTGTTCGAAATTTCGTCATTCGAAAATTTTACCCCCACCCGTTTATTCGTCCGGACATGCTTGAATGTACAATTTTTCGGACGACTAATGTATTCTTATTCGTCCGAAGGTTTTCTCAAATGGCTTTAGAATGTATATCCGAACGAGCAAGGGTTGCTTATTCGTTCGGATATGCTGGAATGTTTCGATATTTCATGATGGACGGACGACTAATGTATTTTTATTCGTCCGAAGGCTTTCTCAAACGGCTTCAGAATGTATGTTCGGATGAGCAAGGGCTGCTTATTCGTCCGGATATGCGTAGATGTAAGATTTTTCATGATGGATGGACGACTAATGTATTCTTATTCGTCCGAAGGTTTTCCCAAACGGCTTCAGAACGTATATCCGGACGAGCAAGGCTCGCTTATTCGTCCGGATATGCTTGGATGTACGATTTCTTATGATGGACGTATGACTTATGTATTCTTATTCGTTCGAAGGCTTTTTCAAACGGCTTCAGAACGTATATCTGGATGAGCAAGGTTCGCCTATTCTAAAACTGTTTACGTTATTTTCATCCGTACGAATACGTGTTGATTGGTTATCCGGGTTTCATCGATTATTTAAACTTATTTTTAACGCTTTAAAAAAATTCATTGACGCTTTGTGCGATTTCGATTTGGAGAAAAGATAACCTCACTTTTGTTCAATTTCCGGACGAATAATATATACTTATTCATCGGGTTAGCCGGACGAGTAGCCACAGCCTTTTTTTTTTTTACCTGACGATCCCACGCGACTAGACTCTCGAATATAATCCCCTATAAGCCCAATATTACAATTTATATTAACCAACAGTTCCTTGTTGATCGACGAAAAATCGGAAGAAGTTCTACTCGTATTGTCGCTGGCTTCGTCAGCCCTCGAAACATTATCTAAAAGAAAAAGTTACATTTTTTGATAATTTTCGAATAAACTGGAAAGATTAAATAATTACCTGTGTACTTGATCCTAATTATAGTCGACATTTCCTCTCGCGTTGTTATTCCAAAAAAAACCTAGAGAATCGAAAAAAATCAAATTGACACCATGCGTCATGTGCCATAGACTTTTGGGGTTGGGCTGCGAAAACATTCATCAGTTTTACAACAAAATTAAGTACGTCACAATTTTTTGCTCACGATTCTCCATCAGCTGATCGAAATTTCGTCTTAACGAGTCGTTCCGAATGAGATGGCAAAAAAAGCTCAGTTCACCCAGAAAAATGACAGAAAATTTTCTTTTTCGTTCATTAAATTCGCAAATTTTCCAAAATTTTGTGATGGATTTAGTTTTTGGGTCCTAAAAAAAGTTCCGAGCAATTTTCGAAGCTTAGAATTATAAATAAACCAAGAGCTTGATGAGTTTAACAAAATTCGTTGGGTTTCAACGGTGCAAACTTCACCCAGAAAAATGACAAAAAATTTTATTTTTCGTTCATTAAATTTGCAAATTTTCCAAAATTTTGTGATGGATTTAGTTTTTGGGTCCTAAACAGTTCCGAGCAATTTTCGAAGCTTAGAATTATAAATAAACCAAGAGCTTGATGAGATTAACAAAATTCGTTGGGTTTCAACGGTGCAAACTTCGATATCATCCGTTTTTATTCCGATCGGTTGTGTCATTTCGAAAAAACGAGATTCAAAAATGTGCAACCGACTCTTTCGCACTTACTGCGACTCGGTCGGTATGCCCGACAGGCTGCCTCAATCAGCATCAGTATGTGTGAATTTGTGAGTGACACGACGTAATATCACAGTGAAAATATCACGCCACAAAATATACGACAAAAAATTACCAAGACAAAATATCACCGCGATAAATTATCACACGAAAAAAAAATCACCGCAATAAAATATCACACACACAAAAATATCACGACAATATATCATAGCGAATAAGCATGAATTTTTCAAATTATTCCAATTTATTGATGTTCAATTTTGTGTATATGTTGTGAGTGTTGTGTATGAGAAAATGGATAACGGTTCAGCAGTTACGCGAGAGTGGGGATGATTCCTGATTTACCGGGTCTATCGTGTGTAGATAATCGTAATAAGAGTTTAGCCATCCGTCACAAGCACCAAAAAAACTAATTTTTATAATTAACTTTAGGAGCTCTTATCACACCGTAAGTTAAATCATTATATGCGAATACGTTCTGCGATCCATCTTAGAAATTTCCATGAACATTCCACAAATGTATCATTTACCATTTGTTGGTTATTAATAAAAAAAAAGCGTCGTTTGGCTCATAGCGCATGTAGCGAAGGGTTAATATCAATTCTGTATTGTGAATAACGTTATGCCACTCAAATTTCAGAAAGGAAAGCCACGTCGTATACACGATAGCTAGGTTTGAATTATATAAGGTTTAAAATTTGAAATATATACAATTCAAAGTTAGGGTGGTTCAAACCTAGGGTGGTTAGACCTTAAATATTTGGAAACTACTATTTACACTCGGTCAAAATACTCTTAACACAAATTTTTCTAAGAAAATTTACGAAATGCACCGTCTGACCTGCATATGTATATATTAAGGGGACTGGGCAGCGAAAATAGGCCGAAAATTGGATAAAATTCAAATGGCATTTGTGAAGAACCGAAACAACATACATACATTTTCTTTTTTGCAACGTTTTTATTGAAATTTTGACTATTAAATTCAGTTTCAAAAATATAAATATTTAAGGGAGATATGGGGGGATAAAAAAAGAGGGAGCAGTGCATATCATGCACTGCTCCCTCATTGCCACGATTCCGAGTGGCCGGTTGAAATTTTCGGCAATTCCCAAACACCATTCTCTTCAGGGGATGTTCCTCCACAGACTGAACCTAAAATTTTGAAAAAAAAAACAAAAATTAAAATAATGGCGGCTAAACTTTGAAAAACATCGAAAAACTAATGACGTTGTGTAATAACAATAATAATAAATTGATTTTTTTTACATAGACGTCGGTTCACATTGTAGAGAAAGTTGATATCGTCATTAAAAAAAAAAAAAATCAAGGCGATATCTTCAATCGTTCTTGAGTTATCGCGGCAAAACAAAACAAAATGCTGTTTCGAGAAAAACGCGTTTAAGTTCTCGCTCAGTACTACAGCAGTAGCGGAGTATTGGAGTTTTATTGCTCTCCTGAGCTCAATTTTGCGAATTTTTCTGTTTTCTTTGCATCAAAATGTTTGGAAGAGTTTGTAATAACGGAATAAAAAAAAAAAACCAAAAAATTCGAGATTTTTCGATGCCTAATCCTCTTAATTAAAAATAATCTGTTTGTGATATTTTGTCGCGGTGATTTCTCGTTGCGTGATATTTTGTCGCAGGGATTTTTTGTCGCAATGATTTTTTGTCGTGTGGTATTTTGTCGATGTTATTTTGTCGTATGATAAAACGTCATGGAACCAATTTGTGTACGTTGATCCGTCTGACGGCTTCGAATCAAGTCGTACAACACAATAATGTATAATAATACATTTTGTGTCGCGTGATGGTCACATGTGCTTGCAGAGCTTAGTATTTATGATATATAAATAGTACGAATAACTTTCCATGTGCGTACATAACGATTTAAATGTTGTCGAATGGATAGTAGCTAGAAGAAGACATTGCCAAAATGAATCGACGAATATATCTCTTGGACACGTTAAATCGACTCGGGCTTTTCGCGTCGATATTAAAACTTAAGAAAACATTACGAAGTCCCTTTTCCCTCGTTGGATTTTGATAAAACTTTGTAGCATTAGTGTAAATCAAAATATTCGGCACGTTTTATTTAATTTTTGGTAGAACATTATTTTTTAGGCGTAAAACAAACCCTTGGCGGTTTTTTTTTTTTTTTTTTTTTTCATTTTTTGGCTTTCACTCGTACAAGGAAAAAATTATACTTTCAAAATTACCTCAAAAATCACAGTGACGAGGGAATGACACAAAAATCTTGAAAATTATTTTAAAAACTGGGAATTGTAATGAAAAGAAAAGAAAATTTCTTGCTTATTATAGACATTTTCTCCTGGAGTGACTAGTAAATTTTAATACTTAGAAAAATATGCTAAATGTCAAGTTTTAAATTGCAAAAGTGAAAATTTACCCGGCAGGTTATTATCCTATGGCTGTAAAATATCTTGAGAAAACAATGATGCAGCTTTTATGAAAGTTCGAAATTCTGTTTGGAAATTTTCAGCGAACGTCACATAAATTTTACCAGTTGATTGGTAAAAATTTCTCTACACTTTTTTTAACGTAGTAAAATCCACAATCACGGTTAATAGTATTTACTTACTTGGTCCCACGTTCCGGTGTATTGCAGTTTTACGATGAATTTTGGGCAAAATTCACTCGCAAATGCTCTTCGTGAACAGTGCGAAATAATTTTTTTTTGCACCCCTAACACGAAAAGTATTTTCAAGTGAATGGAAATTCCCGAAAAATCCACGATAGAAATTACCTTTCAACATGTTTGAATCTTTTTCACTTTTCGTTGATTCTTCTAATAAAAAGAAAATACGAATAAAAAAATGACCGAATGTATATTTAAAAAAATGTTGAAACTAATGAATGAGAAATATAATTGCTAGGAAAATTAGTGTGGAAAAAGTTTTAGCAATAGGAGAAAAAGTATACAATCGTCGATTTAAAATATAAAAGAGTCATCAAGTAAATGACTGACAAGGGTATTCAAAGTGCGAGCAAAAGGTGATAGTAATGGAGGGTTCAAACGAGTATTTATTAGTGAACTCATCAAAAGTCGAAAGTTTAAACCCGCATAGAAGTAGTAAAGCCGTTAGCGAGGCACAGAACCTTTAGAGAAGATTGGGGAAGGGGGAGGAGGAGTGTGGGAAGGGATCCGGAGCGATGATGGACGCAACAGGTCCTGCTGTGTAGCTCGGCGAATAAAGAACGAGTTCGAGTGTGTCAAAAGGGAAAAAGTGTTTGCAGTGGGAGGAAGGGGGCGCTAAATAATTTTCCAATAAGACAGGGGAATCGCCCGCGAGAGCTCACGTTCACCGGCATTTCATATTAACGTTAAAGAAACTGCAAAAGTTTAATTGGCGAAAGTAACACGGAGAGCTAGTACGGACAGCGAGCGCTCTCGAGCCACCGGTTAAAGTATAGTGACGAAACGAGTGCAGGTGGCAGCACATTGTTGCGCAACTCTCGTCTTTCTCTTTCTTTCACACACACGTTTCCGTGCCCCATACCTTTCCGCCAGAAGCGAATAAAAAATAACGTGTTAATGTGTATTGAAGTATTTTTACACGTATGCGCTTAACATAGGCAGCCATTACTGTATCGCATCCCAAACATGTCAGTGAATGTTGCGCCCGCTCTGCAAATCGATTCAGCGCCATCGCGCCTTATCCTCACAAAGCTTTTTCCTCTTTTATTCGGTATTTCTTTCGCCCTTCTTCTCTCCTTCATCGTTGTACACCTCCCCTGCACTCACGCAATTTATAATTCTCCTTCGGAGTCTTCAGAAAACCGACAAGGGGATAGTTTCGACCTGCGGGAACGCGCCGTTTTCGATTGAAGGTCGAATAATGAAGGAATGACAACGCAGACGTTTGAGTGTAATTGCTCGTTCGAATTTTTCGTGGACATACATTTTGTCTACATGTTTCTCGCCAAATTATTCGCTTTTTCACAAACTCATTATTTTCATTGATACCCTGTAAATAAAACTTTGAGTTTCATGCGTGAGTTTCTTGAGTTTTTGTGCCTTTTTTCAGTACAATAGAAATTTTTTGACGCGGAAGCGTTTCTCGAGTGTTAAAAAAACTGGTACGAAGTCAGCGTTAGACAAATGATGAACTTTTACACAGATTGGGATTATTGAGCGAGCGAAGAGCGAAGAAATCAATCGGTCAATGCAATCAAACATTTTTGCCTGTTTGGTCATGTGCATGCGGGCATTGTTTGTTTCTCCCGCGACCGTGCGTCGTACCTGCGTGCGATCGAAAAAAAGAGAGATTTATACCTTCTCAAGCTCGTGACAATTGTGTATACGGTGTAACAAAAGATTCGGTGAAGATTCGAGTCGATGTAACCAAGTGTCGGGTTATTTATGTTACCGGGTAGAGAGAAAGGGAAATTCTCACATCGATGCATCCTGGGAATCGATTCGGCAACAGGTAGCAACGACAAATCGATTATTCGCTTGGAGGATAGCATTCAGCAATGAAAATGGTCTTGCGTGTTTAACCTCGAAAATAATTCGTCCTTGATGGGCATGCAGGAATCATATCGAATGAAAAAATATTAAAATTCAATATTTATATTTCGTCGAAATCTTTTTCGTAAATATAAAATAATTTTACAAAACAACTTTCAAACATGTTTTTGTGTTTTTCGAAAGACATCGACGATTGCGTTGAATCATTGATTAGCCAACGTGTAGATGTACGGCTTAAGTGATTGAGTAATTTACTTAAAAAAAAAAAAACAAACTTTTCGGAAGAATTTAACAAGCGACGTTTCGAAGCTATCGCTCTTGCACCCACGCGGAAATCTAATTTGTGACACTACCTTAATCAGCAACCAATACCATCTGTCGAGTTAATTTAACTCTCGAATTTCCATAGAGCAAAATAGTTTGCCTCAATTTTCCGAAAGCTTGTCTCGCCTTTTCGCGAATGTAAAATTAGGAAAGTACGTAACGTACATTGAAACATATGACCTGTGTATAGAATATATGGAACTACCGAAAAACAAGTTTATACAGAGTGAGTTCTCGGAACAAGAGACGCCGAGGAGCAATTACCCTTACGAGGGAAAAGTTTGAGTGATGTTTTCGAATTTGCAGCCGACGCGTTTAGTCGGAATATTAAGAAACTCGATACGAGTACTGTTGTCCCAATTGCAGGTAGAATCTCGAAGAAAAGCTGGCAAAGAAAAAGGAAGAAACTTTGAGCGCGATGTTTCCGGGCGAAAAAATCTTTGTTGCGGGATTCGCGAGTGTGCGTGTCCGCGCGAGTGTCTTATTTATAAAAGCAGCTTAAATCTGCTCGCACCCAGATCGTGGTAATAGAAAGGGCTAGCGATACTGACTTGTTTAGCGGCATAGCAAAGTATTCAGGCCGCAGCAAGGCCGCCCATGCGGCCGCCGTGCACACGCGCAAACACACGTCGAAGTAAAAGTGCAGTAAATAAAATGTAGGTTGTTACATGGCTTGAGGCGAACCACCGTCGTTCACTCTCACCTCCTTCCCCTTGTTCTAACTTTACTTACTCATGCGTCTATATCTACCATTATTATTATATATATATATATATCTTCTTGGATACAATACAATTACGATATGCCACTTACTTAATATTGGCTAAAGATCAGAAAGCAGAACTCGACGTTGGTTGGCGAATTCTATAATTTCTTGCTTCTTTATTCTACCTGCGGTGCACCAGTGTCTCGTGTAAACCGTTGAATTACACGCTCGTGAAATGTGGCAAAAACGCGAGACTGGTCCTTTTTCTGAAATAAATTTCTTAAAAAAAAAAAAAAGAAAAATTTAGTGCTTAGCTGAATTTTGCCACGATTTTTATTTAGATCGAACGATCAATTAAAAAAAAATGATGATTTCTAAAATTTCGATGGTCGAAGTGAAAATGTTTTTTATTTTTATAAAACGTACTGGAATAATTGATAATAGAAAAATAACACGTTTTCGATTACTCAATCGACGGACTCGTACGCGGCTGTTTCTCATTCTGAAAGATGTCAATTTCGGTGGATCTGTGGAATGACATAACAGGCGTAGATTGTTAACCAATACTATCATGAACTACCATGAATATGCAACGTTATCAGGTTTCCATAGAAAGTTCATAGCGCGAACCATGCGAACTATTCCACGAGGTTATTACGACGTCTTCAACATCGAGTGGAAATATTGCAACAACTTTAATTCGGTTACGTGCTTTTTTTTCTTCGATTTATGGTATTAATAATTGTTGATTGATTTATAAATGATAATTTAAACTTTATGGCTGTTTAATCATCAGAAACTACGTGTAATACACGATCGAAGTAAGATTCTAAAGACATACGCCATAAACGCGTCGAGGTAGATTTATTAATTATGAAAATTTAATTTTCCACTCAAATTGTCGATAAAGTTTTTTCAAATATATTTTTCTGTTTTAAATAACTTGTTCAATCTACAGTGTATACTCGAATTACGATTTTATTAAATAATCAACTTTCCGCAATGGTCTAAGCTTCCGAAAAAATAAGATACCTACAGAATTTTGAAAGAAAGCCAAAAATGGATTTTTCGACTTGAAATACTCAAATTTGTTGACATTTCTACAAACAGACAAAGCATAAAAATGATTACAAAAAATGAACGGGATTTATTGCTCAGACGAAGTATTCGCGATGGGTTTGATTAATTTATGGATTTAAACGTTGAAAAACTCGATGCCCATTATTTTGGTAACGAAGAAGATCGTTGGTGACGATTTTCGCTGCGTCTGCTTTGTCGGGATAGGATGTGTATTGGAAGTTGCATGAAACCTTGATAAACCAATCTTTCCTCACTCGCGGATACTTAAGTAAGCTCACGAGCAAGGGAAGCGAGATGAAAAATACCGGCTGCGAGGAATCCCGGATCTTATGGTAGCCGTGAGTAGTTTATATACACAGGCTAAGTTTATACGTATACAAGAACGAGGAGGTTCGCCAGAGCGAATATGTGCAAACGAGCGAACGCGGACGAGCCCTCCGCCGCGACTCGACAGACCTCGCACGTGTACCAGCCAGCGTGTCTCTCGATGCACTTTTCTCATGCATCCGATGCAACAACTTTTCTATATACAGGGTGTGCGAATTGTCAACACGTTGACTGTGACAATGAACCCCTCGATCTTATTAAGAAAAATCGTTGACTTCGTATCGCCATTTTGACCTTAATTCTGGGAGTAGCGTTTTCGTTCTATTACTCAACTTTTCAAGACGTTTCATTTTTAAGTTGTTTCTTATTTTCATATTTTATAAAGAGACAATGAAACACTTTTTGAGCTAACAAAAATGGGCTTGTAGCACACCCGGAAAAAAATTCTATTTAAATCTACTAGGCTCGCTTATCCGAATTTTTTTCATTTGAATTAACAAAATTTCTATTCATTTTAGCTAGAAAACTCTATTTAAATCAAATAGATAATGCTATTTGGGTCCGTTTATTCGAGTACTCGCGTTAAAGCTTCTCGCTCTGGCCACCACGTGGCGCAGAGCGTCGAGGCGTTTCTCACTCACGAATTGGGCTCTGGATGTGCATAAACTGTGGGAACCAGAGTAGTTTTATTATTCCGACTGACAATGTCTAAGAAATCGAACGTGAATTTTTGTACCTACCCAAGGTCGCAGACCAATGAAAATATTATTAACCCTAGTTACGCGCTATAACTTCTAGTACATTACTTACACACTATGGGTCTACTGGACCGACGACTTTTATTCTTCTATAACATCGTAAGAAACGCGTCTATTGAGGTTTAATTGTAATGAAATCGAAACGCCAGACTCCGACCAATTCGGAAAAGCAATCAGCAAAGCCAAAAAGTTGTTTGATAAAAAGTTATAAAGTTTATGAAAAGGCGTGTGTTGAATCAACAAATCCTGCGAACGCGAGAGGCGAACAAAACATTCAGTTCATGATACAACATAATTTAGTTGTTTCAAATCACAAAAAACAGTGAATTCAACTAAATATTTTGTTTCCTTGACTGTATACTTATTTAAATCAAATAATTTTTTAATTAAGTCAAATAATTATTTAATTTAGTCAAATGATTATTTATTTGATTAAAATAACGCATATATTTATTTTAAACAATTTGTTATTACATTTTTTTAGATATCCAAATATGTAAATTGAACCTCTTACAATTCGAAAAAGTTCACTAGCTTATTCTGGATCAGAAACGGTTGGAACGTCTTATCTTACTCGACTTCCGCAATTTGTGTCCGTCCAGAGGCCACTGCGTATGTGAGAAGAGCCTCGGCGCTTTGCGCCACGCCGTGGTCAGACCGAGAAGCAACTTGAACGTTCGTTAATTCTTTCGGCGGCAACCGATTTAGATACGATAATGTCAAAACGTGTTCACACAACAAAACCTAGTTTAAAAGAATAGTTTAGAATCTTCAACCAATTATTGTGTCCATGAGACCGTATGATTCAGTTTATATAACTAAAAATTTATTTGACCGAGACGTAGACATGTTTTTTTTTTAAGTTTATTGATTCAATCATATATTTAGTCGACCAAACCCAGATTTAGTTTTTTCAACAACTTTAATTAGGTAAGACAATATCGTAGCGTGTTGATGCAACTAAACGGATGCAACAAAATATTTCGATTAACTCAACTGCTTAACGGACAACACCACTGTGACGGCTTCAAAAAATCGATTTTTTGAAAACCATTTTAAAAAATCTAAAATACTTTAAAGATTGAAATGCCGTTGGACCCAGGTCGAAAAAATAATTATTTTCGTAGATATTGAATATTTTGTGGAGCGGTGCAGCGGTCCGCGACGCTCGGGGTCCCAACTTTGAACGCGTTTTTCTCAAAACCACTTTTTTGAGTGCGGCACGCAGCAGAACTCGAGCAATTTTTATCCGATCGACTTCAAATTTTTACTGTATCAATAAAAGTAGATTATCTAGAGAAGTACATAAAATTTTTTCGATATCTCAATAATTATAAAAGTTATAGCCTATTTTCGACGAGAAATTTTGCTCAAAAATCATTCTTTAATTTCAAAGGCGTGCCTATTTTTTAAAAATCAATATTTTTCCAAATCCCTATGTACTTCTCTTCAAAATATCATATTATTAACGAAAACACTCGGTATTTTTTTTCAGATCGACGTTGAAGAGAGTTCTGCTGCGTGCCGCGAACCACTGCGGAGATGACGCGAGAGCTTCCCCAGCGCCACCATGCGGCGTGAAAAATGTGAAAAAAATGTTTTTTGATACATTAATAAACAAGGAACAAAACCCAAAAAAATTTTTCGAATATCTCTTTTTTTCCCACAAAAAAAAATTCTTGAAAAATGTAAAAAAAATAGGGGGTCACAGTGGTGTTGTCCGTTAATTTGTTGGTTGAATTACATATGCGCTTACCATGACATTATTATTGTTGAATCAACAAAATTATAGCGAACAAAATGAAATTTGTTGATTCAATAAATTTATTTTCTCCGTATGGTGAAAAAAGGTGAAAATATAGCGTTGCTGTCGGTCCATTGCACCCCGCAGTGTGTAGCTAGGGTTAAATAATATTGTAATTGATTGTGCTATGAATAATATTATAAATAATAACATAAATATTATTTTTATTTCAACTTCATATTCGTTTAATTTTGAAGATAAAATTATGTCCTATTTTAAAACTTATATTAAATTTTTTATTAATCAAGAATATAAAAATAGTGTGACGAAAAAAAATCATTTCTTAAAGTTAAATAGATCTCTATTTGGCCGTGAGACAAGGAAAACAAATTTATTTGATTTAACTAGATCCCAGTTGAATCAACTAGACGTTTTTTCTGGGTACATTTCGTGAACGTTGCACTGGTATAAAAAATTAAAGAGAAAAGAGAAATATTTGTTCATTTATGATACATAAAAATGGACAGATTGTGGCACCTACATTGAGAAAAAAAATTTGTTCATTGAACAAAATTCCATTTAGTTGTACGAGAAACTGGTGGATTCAACTATTTTTTTTTTTTTTTTTTTTGGAATGGCAAATGATTTAGTTTATTCAAGAAAAAAGTAATTGAATCCACCATTTTCTCGTACAAAACTAAATTGCATTTTGTTCGAGGAACAAATTCTTTTTCTCAGTACAAAATTGGGTAAAAAATGTTCGAGTGATTCTAAATACAGTTCAATGCAAAACAGACATCAAATATCTTTACCATCATCTATGCTCGTCGGTCTCTGCTTTTCGCTTCAAATTTATTTGATGTATAAATTTTTTCACGTGTTCGATTAGCTTATCACGATGTGGGGAACTCGTGTGGATCATAGTTCTTCCAGAACGTGCATGCTTTTTTTGTCGAACGTTTTTATCGAACACTTGGAAAAAGAACAAAGCAAATTTAATTTAAATGAATACCATATTTCCTTATGTACCCAGCTTTGCTCCTGTTTCTGCTATTTCATATTTTTGCTGCTCTCTTGATGGATGAATTAAAAATCGGATAAAAAAATGCTGCCTATTAGATTTGTTTCGGAACGAGCATGTTTTTTCTGTGTAATATTTTTATGGAACACGTGTAAAAAGGATCCATGACAAAACGCCGAGTGATTATATGCCAAGCGACAAAACGCCAATGCTACTGTACGCCGATGACAAAACGCCGATGCGATTATACGCCGATCCGACAAAATACAAATAGTAGTAATGTCCAGTGGAAATATTAGTTTCCAGGTTTCCAGATCATTATTTAAGGAATAACCTCCCTAGGTTTGCATAACCTATTCAGCGTACGTCATCACTACACCATACACCATCATATCACACCATGCATCATCACACACCATTCACCATTATATCACGCCATAACACCGAAACACAACAGACATGCACTCAGCAAACCATACAGCAGGACTTACTTTTTCAATAACAGCCAACAAATATAAATAATTGGGTTGGAAGTAATTTCAATGGCATCGTGCACGTCACGATCCGAGGATCGTTTAATACTAAAATTGGACACAAACGCCTGGCAGTTGTGTGATAAAATCACACGATATATAATTATAAATCATAATAATAATATTATAATTCAATCACAGGATTTATTAACATTTTTCAGACCATAATAATGATATGATAATAATGTGACAGAATTGCAGATCACAACAATCATTCTTATTCTTATAACTGTAGACCATAGCAGTGATTCTCGATTGATTCACTTTTGATTGATTCGCACGATTGATTCACTTTTCTTTATTTTGTCGCATCGGCGTATAGTCGCCTCGGCGTTTTGCTATCGGCGAATAATCCGGTCGGCATATAGTCGCTCGGCGTATAGTCGTCGGTATTTAGTCACTCGGCGTATAGTCGTCGGTATTTAGTCACTCGGCGTTTTGTCATCGACATTTTGTCGTGTCACCGTGTGAAAAAAGTGATTACGTGCGAAAAGAAAAAAACAAATTTATTTAAAATGAATAAAAATACGATTTTTCCTTATGTACTCAACTTTGTTCGGATCTTTGCTATTCGTAAGTTTAGCTGCTGTCTCGTAATGGGTGAATTAAAAGTGGAAGAAAAAAAATCTGCGTAATAGATTTATTTTCGAATCTTTCTTGAGAGTCTTTTATTGATTTTTTGTATCATTAAATTCCGACACCCTGTATATTTCCACATATTATACAAATAAAAGATTCGCGAGCTTCTCGCAAGTCTTTCCTCGTTAATTCCACGAGGTTTGCTCTTGTAACGCGATCGCCGTAGAAATCTCCTTGGAAAAGTGTCTACACGCAACGGCAGCAATGATCGTCGTAGCTAATAATAGTTCATTCATGTCTTTTATTGCGCTAGAAAATGTATTTCCACCGTTTTCGAATTATAGAGACTCGGAGAGATTATTTAATAAGTTAATGAGAAAATGAGAAAATATTAGCGTAATTCGGCATGACTCTTACTAATTGTAATAAAATAATGATGATTTTCTTACAGTTGGTTGAAAAATAAATTGTGAACGATCCTTGACGTGAATTTTACACAGACTTCAATGAAAAACTATTCTTAAAATAAGCGCGAGGTAGAAATTCTTATCTCATTTTTATTTTATTATTTTTCCCATTTTAATAAACACGAGGAGATTATTTTTCGAAAAATTTCCAAAGTTTTTTCACAAAAATAAGATGTCAGGGAATCGCTATAAAAATTAGGAACAAGGTCCCAATTATTATTGAATGTTCAACGCTTATCCTCGGCTGTACAAGGTTGAAGATAAAAAAAAAAAAAAACAACAACTTTAGAATTAAGATAAAAATTAATCGATTTTCAACCACGGATTTTATCGAAGAGGCTCGTATTCCATCGAGTTCACGATGTATATTTTGTTCTCGGAACTTTACTTATACATTCGACGAGTGCGTTGACGCTCTCACGCTCATAAATACCTCAAGCTTGGCCATGAATATGTTCGTGTTCTCTTTATTATTATCGTTGTCATTATAAAGACACGGGCGTAGCCTCGTGGTTCGAGCATGAAACACCCCAACTGTGTACGATACGAGATTGTTTCGTACACACGTCTGTGATAATGACACATATCGAGAGATATTGAGAAAAGGTGAGAAAGGACGAAGAAGAACGAAAGGGAAATGATACTTCTGGACTTTATGCTCCCATACATTCATATGGGAAGTTCTGTACAAAATTGCGTTAATTTTGTATTCGTGCCATATTTTTTCAGTCTTTAGAAAGTGACATTCGATGTCATTTTTTCAAATTTTGATTAAAATTTTGATTTTTGATCTATTTGTTCGGCTTTTTTTCCTTCGGATCTGAACAAAGAAGAACGATCGTAAACTAAACCTTTTTCTTTGGTTTTTATTATTGTGAAAATAAATAATAATAAACAAAACTTCGTAACTTGGCGGAGGAAACTCCCATACAAGTAAATATACATGATATTGTCAGCGAGGTTTTCCGAGGGAACGACCGAGCGTTCGAATAGCCGAAGAAAAGTCATAAAAGATGTGGATGAGCTTCGCCACGGCTCCGTCTCGTTGTTTTATTCCCTTTTTATATTATTTTTACTGTTTATTATTTGACGTACTCTGCAAAACATTTACACTTTTATATGCTGTCTATAAAAATCACAAATCTCTACGTACTTTGAGTAATTAAATTTTGGATAAAAAAAGAATAAAATTCTGTTGAAAAAGTGGCGTGTGGAAAATTTAACACACAATTGATTATTTTACCAAATTTTAGTTGTTCCTTATGTTTTTAATTGTCAAACAACCGGGAATAATAAAAATCGATTAGTGCAGATGCTTAAAGAGATGTTATTAAAAAGAAATAATGTCGTAGCTAGCAATATCGAAAATTTATGCCAAAGGTGAGTGAGCCGAAGAACTTGTTGTCACTGTGCAGAACCGCAAAATCGAGCTTGAGTTTCATGCGGTACGATTGGTTAATAATTCTCTCTACAAATGTCTCTAACTAGAGCCAGTCTGAAAGTTTATACCGCTGTCCGAGCGTTGTCAGTTGAAACAAAATTTAATACTGGCTGCTCATTGCGTTATTTCGAATATCAGTTATTACACTTGAGAAAAGAATATTATAGGCTCGGTTTTAAGTATACAAGATTATCAGTTCGAAGAAATTTTACATTCTCATAGAAAATGAATGAGCAACAATTTTTATTTATTATTTGAGACATTGATTTGAAATTCACAAATTATCTCGTCATTACAGCAGTCCAGTTTCCATCGTTTCTTCGTGAGAAACACTTTTCTCGTATCATCGAACGAAAAATTAGCAGAATGTAGTAAAACAAATAAAGAAATATTGCGAATGGTTTGCATAACGAAATTCTACATAGAGTTTTGCTCGGTAATATAGAGAAGAAAAAAAAATAAACATAATAGAAAGGCTCCACCCGGGAGAGCGTCCTTCGTTTCTCTCAGAAAGTCACTCTTATATATGTGTGAGACTTTTATTCCCAACACCGGGATATAATAGCAGTTCTCCGATTACGAGCCAGTGAGCGAGAGACCGCTCGGTTTTTCGATGCTCCCAAGGCGATAAAAATAATTTTATGTATTCGTAAGATATAAATTTATTTTCATTAGGCCGTGTTGACTGCGGTACATTGATAAAACTAAAATCAATAATAATAATAATAATAATAATAATAAAAATTTAAAAAACGAAGAAAAAGTACACTCATGAATAATAAATGAATTTGACAACTATATATTACTCGTCTCAATGAATATTTATTATGAACGAAGTAAACGACGAAAATAGAAATAATCTCCAAACAGAAACGTTAGTTGTTGGAGAATAAAGCGAAAAAAATTGAATTGACGTGAATCGATTCTCAGTAATAAAAAAAAAAGCCGAAGACGACAATGTTGTATATGCCAGTAACATAGAAAAATATTTGTACCGATGAATTTATAAAAAAGTCAATTGGATTCAGTATTTCCCGACATCGAATATTCATAGATTTTTTGAAATAGCTAATTTTTTTAGTACATTGCTTAAATATAGAACGAACTATAATCGTATGCAAACGTCACAACTCGTAAATAGTAATATTATTTTTCTTGTAGTAAATGTTAATGCGATGACGTTAAAAAAAAATCGTATCTCTTCGGAATGAATTTCCGTGAAATTGTTTTACGGAGGGAAAAACGCATTAAATGTGATTAATTAAGGGTCCTAGGCTTCTAAAAATCTCCGATTTTTTGGTTTTTTGTTTTGTATTATGTTACTACAATCTCTTCTAAACATTTTGGCGCAAAGAAAACTGAAAAATTCGTAAAATTAAGCTCAGAAGAGCAATAAAACTCCAATACTCCGCTACTGTCGTAGTACTGCGCGAGAACTTAAACGCGTTTTTCTCGAAACAACATTTTGTACTAGTTTTGCCGCGATAACTCAAGAACGATTGAAGATATCGCCTTGATTTTTTTTTTAAACTGACGAACCAACATCTATATGAAAAAATCAATTTATTTATTTATTTTTTTTTTTTTATTGTATTTGCCATTCCCAGGGTTCTCCCCTTTTTAGCTTGTCCCCCCCCCCCCCTTCCAAAGACACCCCCCTGTGCGGCTGCAGCCGACTTATCCCCAACTGTATCGCATTTGCCGAGGGCGAAGGGAAACTGCAGAAAACCTTACCGATACAGCCGGTACCTACCTAATTTCCCCGGGTAGCAATGTGAGCATGCTCAAGCACAGCTACCAAAGGCGCTTAAGAAAGGTACCTCCTCAGCTGTAATGCAATGAGCTAGCCAGTACACGGCTAGGGGGCCACCATCCGCACGATGAGAACCGTCCACGGGAGGCACCCGGAGCCGTACACCGACCGCTCAGGCATCACAGCGAGGTCTGGACATGATTTTTATAAAGGTGGAGTCCAAACCACCCGGGATTACAGTGGAAACACCTGAAAAAAATCTCAATTTTTCATTGGTGTTTTTGGTCGGGATTCGAACCCGGGACCCACGGCGTGCGAGCCCGATCCCTTATCCACTAGACCAACCACTCTCCCCAATCAATTTATTATTATTGCTATTACAATAAACGTCATCCGTTTTTCAATGTTTTTCAAATTTTAGCCGCCATTCTTTTAATTTTTATGTTTTTTCAAAATTTTTCGGTTCAGACTATGGAGAAACATCCCCTGAAGAGAATGGCGTTTGGGAATTGCCGAAAACTTCAACCGGCCACTCGGAATCGTGGCAATGAGGGAGCAGTGCATGAGACGCGTGGTCTTCTTTATCCGCCCATATCTCCCTTAAATATTTATATTTTTGAAACCTTAACCACTGAATTTTATAGCCAAAGCTCCAATAAAAACGTTGCAAAAAAGAAAATGTTTGTATGTTGTTTCGGTTTTTCACAAATGCCATTTGAATTTTATCCCATTTTTGGGTTATTTTCGCTGCCTAGTCGCCTTAATTTATCATTCTTGCATATGGATATTAGCTAACGAACAGGCGCTCGTTCGTAATAGTATTTGACTTTTAGAGCGAACATTTGATTTTAAGATTAATCGTTATGGAAATAAAATTAATTGAATCAGAAGAAGGAGCTTTTGTTGCAAGGCTAAAGGTTTTCGTACACTTTACAAGGATTCAATGATGAAATACGACCAGTCGACGTATCGTGAACAGACTTCGAGGAGTCTTTAAACAGGTCTTTCGCTCGAATAGACGACAAATGCATTGCTACGAGGATATTGGACTTGTACGTCCGCTTTATTTTCTCTGCTCGTCCTTAGGTGATTTCTATTGATATCTCCGGTCGCAAGTCAACCAAAACAATTGCTCTTGTCGATCGTTAGATCGTGACTCGTTTTGTTGAAAAAGAAAAAGAAAATAGTTAATCGTTAATCACGCTTTTCAACGATTCTTCGAGTCGTGCCACGCGAAAGTAAATTCACAAATTTATATAATAAATCCGAATAAAGCGCGATACTGCACGATGTACAAATTTACCAATCAAATCCCTTCCCCTCGCAACTTCTGTCCGTTAGAAGAATATATTTTATATAATTAAATGTTGCATCATAAATCGAAACGAATGAATCTTCGTTGATGGGTTACAATTTCACAACGATCCGAGAGGAGAATTAACGGATCGAATAAATCGGTGATCGGGATGATCGCGTTCTACCAAGCGGTAAAACGTTCCATCACGTACGATGTACTTACGAAATTTTCTCTCCTAAACCTCCTGTAGTGATATATTTCTCGTACTTGAAATTTCATCTTATATGACACTATACAACTTCATCTTTGCAACAACGAGGACGTTGTCATTTATTAAAAATTCGAGTTCAATTAGAATACAATTAAAATGAATAAATATATATGCACTGAATCTTTAGATGATGATAAATTAGAAGTCACGTGGCTTCTCAATTCGTGCTGTATCACCACTAAAAATGCAAATTGATAATTTTTAATATTGCATCCATTCGTAATTGGCTCCTATGGAAAATAGTAAGATTAACCGAATCGGAATCAAATTTCTCTTCGGATAAAAATATGATCGTTTATCTAGAATTTGATGAAAGTTCAACATTGTTGTTGATTATCGGAGCGCGTTTCATAATCGAGAATTAATTGACAAACTAGGCGATTTAAACGCGCGGTTCGCGCGCATTGACTTCTTACCTAACGTTATTTTTAATAATAAAATAAATCTTAACATTAATAAAAACGTCAGAATGGATTAAAAAATATGATTTGTACATAAAAGATTATTATTTATTATTTACTTACTTAAGTTTTAATAAAATTTGCCATTTTTCGAGATGTATTGAGAATAATTATAGTTCGCTATTGTCCTTATATATATATATTGAAAAACCAGCTGTCATTGTGACGTTTTAGGGTAAACAGAACAATTTTAGGACAAACTTCAGAGACATAATTTGACTTGAAATTTAGCACGAGACGCAAGCTACGTACAACGTCATAGCGAACCAATGAGAATAGAGGAAAAGCGGTGACAAAACTGCAATTTCATGCGTTACTCATGAACTTTATATAAGAGGACTAGGTGATTTAAGCGCGCGCTTTGCGAGCGTCAACTTCTTGCCTAACCTTATTTTTAATAATAAAATAAATCTTAACGTTAATAAAAACGTCAAAATGAATTAAAAAATATGATTTATACATAAAAGATTATTATTTATTATTTACTTACTTAAGTTTTAATAAAATTTGCCATTTTTCGAGATGTATTGAGAATAATTATAGTTTGCTATTGTTCTTTCCTGTCCACAACTTGTCAAAAACGAATTTGAGTTGTTATAGATATTTGAAAGACCAGCTATCATTGTGACATTCTAGGGCAGACAGAATAACTTCAGAGTCACAATTTGACTCGAACTCTGGCACGAGACGCGAGCTATGTGCAACGTCATAGCGAACCAATCAGAATAGTGGGAAAGCGGTGACAAAACTGCAATTTAATGTGTTACTCATGAATTTTATGTAAGAGGATTACTTCTGCACGAAAAATCATTTAAATCGGGTTTTTTTTACAAATTGATGAAAACTGATTGAGAATTATTGCTGCAATATCGAAATATGTACATGGTCCATAAAATGATACATTAAAAATCCTCATTTTTGACATTGCAACATCCAGAATATGCGATAGATTTATAGATGGCCTGTTTATGGTCCAACCACCTAGAGTATACAGTACGTACCTTAATTAATACGCGACCTCGTCCATGCAGTGCATATAATCAGCAAAGAGGCATCGAAGCGTCGAGAGAAATGCCAGGTACCGGCAATCACGTACGTGTTTATGAGACTCCCTATAAATCTCGTAACAACTTAACTGGCCCATCCATCCAACTGTTACAGTACATATAAATATAGTCTCGATCGGTGCGAGTGAACTATGGGATATTCCATATAAATTGTACCGAATTCAACAATTGAATTTCGTCGATTTTATCAAATAATAAAAACACATTTTCAGTAATCCATAATTTTTAATCCTTGACCTCTGCAATCTGTTTTTTCGAACGTAAACCTTACAACGAGATCGAAAACGACCCCCATCTTCTCTTTAGCATAAAATGTTCGTCGTATACGATAATAAATAGTAATTGTATATCATTCTCTTCGTTTTTTGATAACGAAGAGAACGGTATATGATAAAGCTCTATTTGGTGAATATTTAATCATTAAAACTGTATAAAACGAAAAAAGTTTTGGGAACATGCAAAAATGAAGTTTTTTTTACTGAAATAATTAGGGTCGTTTTCGACCCCGTTTTAAAGGTTAATACGAATTCCCGAACCATTAACCGAATTATTCCGAAATTGATTGCAGTTTCACAATAATTGTTGAACGTTAATTTTGAAAAATTGCAACGTCAGTTTGTACGAGAATTGATCCAAAATCTATAAATGGTAAACAAAATTGATTAAACTTCGAGTCCTTGTTTAACATCGGTACGAGGATATGAAAAATAACGGATCAAAAATATGAAATGTACGATGGACCATTGGCACGGAAGGTCTGCTATGTATTGACGTACACATGAGTTTTGGAATGAAATGTACGAGGATCGAAAAAGAGGCAGATATAGAGAAAGCGAAAAGCATTTGAAGCAAGACTTCGCGTACTCATCTGTACAGAGGATAGAATGAGATCAAACGAGATGGAGAGTCAGGAATAAGGGGCAGAACGGTGAGAATATACAGATGCGGTTGGACATAGTAGAACTTTCATTACTCCAGAATTAATTAGTGAATTTACATTCTCCGAAGCTTCGTAAAAAACCAAAAATTCTATCTAATCTTAAAACCGATGATGATATTATTTATTTTCCATTACTAAGGGGCTAGTTCACTTTGGAGCCACGAAAAAAGGCTATTTTCGCGATTTTTTTTTTAAGATTTTATAAAAGATATGAATATAAAAGTTGTTGGGCTTGATAAATAAAGTCTTGAAATACATACAAAAAAAAATTAATTCATTTTTATTCATTTTTAAGTACAAAAACTATAGTTTAACGTAACGCCTCGAAAATAGGTGGGCTAGGTAGCTCCATCACAACTCGGCAACGGCTTGTCTGAAACAAACAAATCAAAGTCCATTAGATTCAATATGATACCAGCTACAAAATGACCCTTGGATATAAAGTTTTATTAAAAAATAAAAAAATGGCAGATGAAAAACGGAAATAGTAAAAAAAACGCGTTTTTTTCGCAGTTTTTCACAAAAAAAAAGAGTAAAAATCAAAATTTTAAAACCATCGAGGGTCATCTTGTTGCGAATCATGTTTACAATATGTGGTTCAAATTTCAAGAGAATCGGTTTATTAGTTTTAGAGATACGATGGAGCTAGATTTTGGAAACGTTGTTTCGAGAAAAACGCGTTTGAAGTTTATACGCTCAGGTAGACGAAATGAGGTCCTGACGTTCAGGTAAAAAAAAAATAGAGAGCTCGGATTTTCATAAAATTTTGATACAATATTTCTGAATGTATGTACTTTCGAAAACAGTAAAAAAAAATCGATTTTTTGTAATTTTCAAAGTGGACTGGCCCCTTAATGCTTTTTATCAAAATTACAATTTAGGCGAGCTTTTGTAGGATTTTAATTACCTCGACACGCTATTAAAATCCCACTAAAGTGAAAAAGCTTCATTCAAGTAAAAACTATTAAAAAGATGCGAAGTAAATTATTTTTAATTCCAGTATGCTTAATTGAGGAATCATTTAAATTCTGAGGAGACTTTCTGTAATCAGTTCTCCACTGTAAGCCCCAAGAATAAGGTGCGCACCGGTTTTGCTCATAATAAGTGAGTAAGAGTGATTGCGGCTGACACGAGGCAAAAGCAAGATTTTATACTGTAGAGTTGTAGGTGTACGTACACACGAAGACGCACATTAAGTTTCTTACTTGGAGCGTCTCGAAACCTCATTTCAACGGCACTCTGCCGAGACCTACAGAAACAGTCGTAAAGTTATCTAATATGAACTATAAAACGAAAGAGATTTGAAAAAAATTTAGAAGACATGTACGCGTCGAAAAGTGTGACTTTCTCAAAAACTCTCATATGACTGTCCAGAGGTAGAGAAAAAGTACCAAATTTTTCAACGCTTCTAGTTTTGAGGCTTTCATGCTTTTTTTCAACACTTCTTGATGGTGGAAAGGCAATAAGTCAATAAACAAAAATTTGCAGACACGATCAGTCGAATAAACAAATCTCCCACTTTAGGCGACCCACCGTGTAAAAGGAAACGTACTTTTATGAAAAAAAAAAAAATTAATTCTTTAAGGAAGTTCACGCGAATCTAATGATAATTCAAAAATTTTAACTTTGAGGGTTGAAATTTGGAAATATTATAGAAAAGTATACCGTACATTTCTTAATGTACGGTGATTAAAAATAATCACCGGAATTATTTTTGGATCCACCGTCTAGTTGCGAAGAAAACAATTTATGAAAATCACATAAGAGCCTATGTATAAGAATTCAAAAAATGTGATTTTCATAAATTGTTTTCTTGACAACTAGACGGTGGATCCAAAAATAATTCGGGTAATGTCTATCACCGGAATTATTTTTGGACTTTGGACATTAAATTTAAACTTTGGGGGTTGAAATTTTCATTAGATTATCATTAGATTCGCGTGAACTTCCTTAAACATGATTTTTTTTTTCCATCTCGTAACTACAGGAAATAAGTCAGGAAAGTAACGTGTACGCGATGTTGTATTTTTTTTATTTATGAGGATCTTTTATGAAAAAATGTGAATCCATGGATTAACGCGTTTTCGTTGTTTACAAAGTGATTTTGCAATGGTTGCATTGTAACTGCTGGAAGGTAATATGTCCTTACTTTGCGTAAAAGTATATAATCTTCAGAAAATCTCTCTCTTGGCTCTCTCTCTCCCCCCCCTCTCTCTCTCTCCCCTCCCCCTCCCTCTCCCCCCTCCCTCTCCCCCCTCCCTCCCTCTCCCCCTCTCCCACCCTCTCTCTCTCTCTCTCTCTCTCTCTCTCTCGTGATCTCGTGCGATATTGTACGTCGTATATGTATTAGCTATAGTAAATATAATGTGGCATATGTATATACGAGCTGATGTACCGTATTGCCGGTGAAAGTGCACATT